>JAQFVV010008095.1:0-42303 GCA_028023455.1 Epiperipatus broadwayi
TTATATATGTGTGTGTGTTGTATATAAACCACACTAATGCACCAAGAGGCTTTTCTATGACATGCTACTTTATCCAGGTTTTCACTATGCATAAATCTGACTTCAGTAGGAATGCTATAACGAGTATCTAATCAACTATATACCAATATAATATAAATAACTATCTTGTCATAATTAATTCTTCAAATTTAAGAAAATTCAACTGTGATATTTAAGGAAAACCCCAGAATCCTGCATTGTAAATTTAAACCATAAACTTTAAAAGAAATGCTACATGAGAGAAAAAGAATATTTCTACCCAAATACAAGTTGTCATGAAAACTGTAGGTTACTGAAATTCTATGTTTTTAGAATCTTACATTACCATATAATAGTAATTTTAAATTTATAGACTTTTGAAACATTATTGTAAATTTTACAATGAACTGTGTTTTTTTCCTATCTAAAAACTTTAAATCATTATTTTATTATGGCATTTACTTGATTCTGAACATTTTTGTCTGAATTAACAATTATTATATATAGGTTAGATTTAATTATTTTGAAATTGGCTTAACAAAATCCTCTATTTATAATTACTTTAGTTTTAAGATTTAAACTTAGAAATTGAGTTTTGGAACTAAATTTTACATAATAGTCATTCACTTTAAGTTAATTAATGAGAATGCAGTTCATTGTTGTTATTATTATTAATTAATTCATGTCCTAAGTTAAAATAAAATTTGATAAGAAATAAATTAATATGAATATATCAATGGAATTATTTATTGCAATTAATATCCAGTATTGATTAAAAACATTTAAATGGAATTCCATTATAGTATGATATATATACTTAGTTTATAAATATCTCCATTAAATGCTTATATTTAAAATAGAATTTTTGATATAGTTATTAATTATTTGTGCATTTTGTGAAAGTTTTCTGAAATATTTATTTAAAATTTAATGACATATGTGATTATTTATTTATTTATACAATGATTATCCACCAACACTATCACAACAATTATAAAGGTGATAAAAGTCACTTGTGATTATTATAAGTTTATTTGGGTAAAATTGTGTTAAGTTCATCTGCAACAATACAGAATTCTGAAATTACATATATATATATATTGTACTGGGTTCGTATATGGGTCTATCGAAACACCAGTCTCTTAGGCAGAGAAGAACATACTCAGAGAGTATGTATGCCCAAACAATAGCTATAAAATATATAACTAGTGTTACATTTGCAGGACATAACTTCTTCTCGACTGTTGAGTTCAACACCAAAGTTCAAAGCACTTTTTCTGTTTCGTGTAAACACGGGCACCAGTTAATTATCCAAGAATAAATAAATAATGCACTTTGAACAATGGCCACTAACTCAACGCCTAAGTATCCATGACTAACTCAGTTGTTAGTAATCACTAACAGATTATACATAATTAGTGGTGAAAAAAATTGTAAAAGATTGGTAAAAAGAATTGATAAAAAGAATTGACCAACAAATAAAGTTTTAGCTTCAAGACAATTTATTTTAATTAACATTATTAAACTAATTTTTAAGTATTTTATAAATTTTAATAACATAACACTGGTATTTATTCAATTTAACTAATAACACTGATATAATGATCAGGCACCTATTAATTCATACACTCACATATATAACAAAGCATTAAAGAATATAAACACATATTTAGAACACGCAAATTAATAGTTCATTTTTATGTGCTATAGAGTTTATATAATTATAATCTTGAGTTTTTATGAAAGCGGTGGCTACTTTTAGAAATGAATATAAGAAAATGTTTTACCTAGGATTTTGAATGTAAATTTAAAACTTTGTTTTCTTCTTGGTTGCTACTTCCATTACGAATATTTCCAGCTAGCTGGGAAATTTTCTTGAGGAGTTTCATTATTCTTCATGATTATTATTATTGGAGACAATTAGATACTGACGGAAATTCCCAAATTGTTATGCAGACATTATTTCACGGGCAGATTTTGCTGTTTCACTAAACAAGGGCTGAAGTAAGATCATATGTTCCCCAAAGCTGCTCAGCACTGCATTTTTGTTTCTGGATACATAATAAACTGAACTGTTATCTGAACTGAAACAATTAACTTGACTGAACTCTCTGATGTAATTAACTAGACTGAAATGCCCAATAAAATTTGGTTATCTATACCTATGATATGTTGTCCTTTTAATATCCTCTGGCAATATCTGTTGTTGAAATTCCTTTAGTAACTAATCCTGTGACAATGTGTTTTTGAAGATTGTTTAATTAGTAGTAGCCATCACAAACGTGTTGTTTTTATACTTTTAATTAGCAGCCCATCGCTGTGTTTTTAAATGATAATCTTCTGTATTTATTTATTTCATTTTAATATTTATTACGCATACATTTATTTACATTCGCATGCACATATATAATTTTATTCTAAAATCGAATGAAAAGAGATTTATATTTTAACTTATAATAATAAAAACTCTTTAACTTCTCCTATTAAACTTTTAGTTTTTTCTACAGGAAAACTCCCCCTCCCCCCTTTTAATTAAGTAATTGTAAGTTTTATTTCAAGAACTCTTAAACTTTAATTATTTATTTTAACGAATAATAATAAGAAAAAACCCTTTATTTCTTTTATAAATTTTATGTTTTTTTTTTATGAAAGATTTTTATTTTAATAATTTTTTAGATAAATTTATTATATATATATATGATTTACATTTGTAAAAGTAATGTTAATTATATTATTAGGAGATTATGAATATGATCCATGATAGTATACAAAAAGGGGATAGGAATATTATGTTCATATGATTACATCAAAGTTAATTATTATTATACATTAAGGTATAGTGGAGCTGTAAAGTATATCTATTTATGTGACTTCAATTATATGCTGTATAATGTAAATAAATAAACAAATAAATAAACAAAAATATAAATAAACAAACAAAAATATTAGTAAATTTTACAGTATTCAAGCACCCCCCTCTCTCTCTCCCTCTCACTCCCTCTTTCTCCCTCTCCATCTCTCTCTTTCTCTCTCTTTCTCTCTCTCTTCAATTTATATTGAAAGCATATATATTTTATTCTTTCCTTATTCTTTCCAAATTTGATGTACCAAATTATTTTCTAAGAGTAATACTAAAACTTTTACAAAATTTTAGAACATTCTTAAAGACAAAACTAATTTTGCAAAAATAAAAGATCATAACGTTTTGTTAAAGAGACTAGTCTATTATGTTTCTATAAAAGAAAAAAGTTATTGATAAAAAAGTCAATCACCCAGAGTATTTTCAATGGAGAGAATGGTAGACATGTTGCTATTAACCTTATTTTAAAATTAAAACACAGTAGATAGTTTTTGTTTCTTATTCTTTTTGCTTCAATGAAAGTATATGTAAACACACTGTCAAATATATATAAATTTGTTTCCTTCAAATCTTATATTTATTATTGTAATTAATTAATATGGCTAAGAAACTTTTAACATTTTGTTGACTTTATTTTCTAGATAAGTAAAATAAATTCACCATTATTATTGGTCAGATATCATATAATATCATCAAAATGAAATTCAAAAATCTCTCATATTACTGTCTTCTGAACAGATTTATTGATCAAAACTTATTTAAAATAGATGCACTTCTGCATTATTTTTTAAAAAAGTGCATTTGAATTTGTATATATATACAGAAAACACACACATAATATTAATATTACAGAAAAATATACAGAATAAGATGCACTAAATCAAACATAATAAAACAAAATATTTTAAATAGTTCTATAATAACTATATTATGGTAATAAGAATTGAGATTATATTTAGCTAAAGTGGTAGAGCTAACAGTCCATTTAGAATATATGTGCACATGCATAAAGGTTCTATACGTTTAAAACTTCATAAATTTTAAAATTTATAAATGTAAAATGAGTAAATTAAGTTATCTTTGTTTGGTGATACAATTCAAATAAAAGTTATTTATTAAAATGAATTTATTAGAATAAAATATCTGAGAATCTTAAAAAAGGTAATATAAATTATTTAGTTATGAAAGTAAACTGTTGTGAAATTTATTTTTAAATTCAAATTAAGATAAAATGATTAAAATGTTGGTATTATAATAACACAGTTATTTATTTTATCTTCCTTCTTTTATGTGAATCCAACTAAAATTTCTTAATCACCAAATAATAGAATCTTTTTTTTAATTATTTCTTCCAATTGATTTGTTTACTTTAACAGTTTAGCTTCTAATAACTCTGAATATTATTCTAAAACAATTTAAATTTGAACATATGTCCATCTTTGTATTCGAATTTTTCATGCAGAAGAAAATTAGCTTTTTTTTTCAAATTCCTTATCTTAGAAGGCAGAACACAATATAACAATTAATACCACTTTTAGATTGCAGGTAGTTTTTTTTTAATATATGAACCTTGTCATTTTTCATTGTTGAGCAGACATAATATATATATATATATATATATATAGTAGGAATTAAAACAATCATTTGTGAACATTTTAAATTTTGTTTCCACAGTTGTTTGATATGTGATTAGATTTTAAATTTGGTCATGTTTTGTGAGGTTTATGTACAAGTTTTTGATATAGTTTTCTTTAGTTAGTGACACATAACACATATTTTATTTCAGTGTTAGTATACATATATGTTTTCCCTAGTTGTATAATGTTTTTATTTTTTTTTTAAATAAAAAAATGTTTATTGTATATATATATACATATATATGTGTGTGTGTGTGTGTGTTGGAAAGGAAAAATGCTAATGTTGATAAATTGTTATTGGTTTGGCAAAAAATTTTATATGGCTCCAATTGGCAGAGTGCCCTAAACATTGGATGGTATGTCAGGGCTATAACTCATCCTTACAATATATATATATTGTACCGAAGTACATTGATATTTAATTAATTTTATAAATCTCACTTTTTAAAAATATAAAAATTGAAAGAATAAAATGTAAAACTAAATAGGGGGGGAATTTATTATTAAATAAAATAAACCGTAAACACTTTTAAAAATGATAAGATTATTTTATTTAAAAAAAGAAGGAAAAAAGTCTTATAATAAAAATGATTTAACCTTTTGACTGTTTGACTCGTTCTTAATCGAGGCAATTTTTGATACATATTCGTTTTAATCGAGTAAATTTGACATCGCTGTAAATTGCTTAGTTTTTGGACTACGTTTACGGTTTTAACGTCATTTTTTAGAACGCAAAAAGTTTTATAATATACTGCCATCTATTGAATTATTTTACAAGTAAAAAATCAATTAATTGATGATTTATGTCAAACAAAAACTAAGCACTGCCTTTTCACATTTTTTCTTGAATCTTATTGGCTGTTGAAATTTTGTAAACAAAAGAAATGGAAAAGCTCCGCCTTCTCATCATCTTTTCTTGAATCTTATTGGCTGTTAAAATTTTTATATGGCTGCCAAAAATTAAAAATTTACGAACGCTTTTGTTTTATTTTGAAAATGATAAACGAATGTTTTAGAGCATTTTAAAAATATTTTTTGATGAAATACAAATAAAATACAAATTATTTTCATATAATATGTCAAAAATAAATATTATTTTACAAAAATAGTTACGATTTTAGCAAGAATTATTTATTTATTGCAAAGTCGGGAAAAAAAAATCATAACGTGAAATTATGATTGCCGTTTCTTTTCATGTCAACCGTAACAAATATTTTTAAAATTAAGAATCAAAATTTATTTTTGAACAAACTTTCGTTTATTTTTATAATGTGAGAAATTACTAATATACTTTTTAAAAACGAAACTAAAGTGAATATATTTAAAAAAACGGTCAATAACTTTTGAAAAATTGATACATTATTTTGTGCATCGGCTAATTAAAAGCTTTGAGTGATACCACCTGCAGCGAATGAACAATTGGACAGTTAAAGGGTTAATATTATTTTGATGAATTTATAATAAAATAATAAAGAAAATTCATTTTATTTTATAATAAAACAATTAAATATATGTGTGTGTGTGAAAGTTTTAAAGAAAAATAAAAGCAAAAAGCTGATAATTTCACGAGACAAAAGATGCTGCTGTTAATAAAGTTTTTTCATTGTTTAAAACAGTATAAATATCTCAACATTTTGCTATTTGGGACTCTCTCTCTCTATTTTTTTTTAAAAATAATTCTTGAAGCAATAAATATAAGTTATTTAAACTGTTATTTTTCCAAATATGTTGTACTGTTAAATCATCGTGGTATGCAGTCAACCAGAGCCTCTCTATGCATTAAAATCTGCAATTAGTTTGGAAGGAAACCATGTTCAAATAGGCAAAATAAGTAGCGGAGTGTGTGTACACTAAACAAGCCACAAAAGTCATACAGATCATAGGATCCAAGGAGAAATCATTCACCGGTCATAAATGAGTTTAAAGTAATTCTATTGTGCTGTGTATGTCATATTGAACTTATAAAATCCTAGGTAATTATTGACTTTAATATCTTCTCATCCTGATTTTCCATTTAAAAATAAAAGATAAATTGTATTAAATAAACTTTAAACTTTATGAATTAATCTTTAAGAAAATAAAACTTTAAACTTCATGAGATAATATTTTGGAATAATAATAATAAATGATATCAGCTTCTATAATGAATAATATTTAAAGACATTGCATACACTATGTGTGAGTTTAAAACTAATGTAACATGTATATTTTATTTATTAAGTTGATGTATTAAAATGCTTATTTTAATTTAAAAAGAAAGTGTTCATGTTTTAAATTATAAGATAAAACGATTGATTTATTTTAAATAAAAGAAAATACTTAAACTATTTTTCTTAAAATATTTGTTTATTTTAATACGTGCAGGTAAGCATAATAATATATTTTAATAAAGTGGGAGGGAAAAAATTAACTATTGATAATAAGTAATTGATTTTAAAATTAAAAGGATAAGGAAATTATAATATTATTTTAAAATAAAGATATGTTGGTTTAACGATATAAATGTTTGTTGCATTCAGTATAATATTATTTATTATTTATTTTTAAAATGGAAGTATTAGAGTGGACGTTTTTTCATTTAGCTAGGATGGTTCATTTAATTATCATAATCTTTAAATAATAGTAGTATCTTTGGGTGGTGTATTTGATATCAAGTTGTTGTTCTCTTAGAGGGTGATTAGAACCGATTAAGCTAACGGGGATTTCAGGTACCAAATTGGGCTGATCAGATGGACATGCTAATTACAACATAATTAGCTGGCACCTAAAGGGTTTTTTCTTCTTTAAAAAAAATAAAGTGTTTATTTGGTCAGTGTCTGTTTGGTAGTCAAGTGTTGGTGTTATTGGTAGTTTACTACTGATAATAGTTTACACTTTACCTGAAGACTAAACACTTTCAAAGATTGGGTAATTCAGTAAGGCAAAGCAAAGGAAAGTAGTAGTTGATATTTTTAGCTGTTTTTTGTCATCATATTATTAGTTAGTTGAGGTGTTTTAAAAGGAAGGTGGGTGGTTCATTTGGTGCCCAACATGGAGAGAAACAATATGTTTCAAGTGGAAGAACTGACGTAAGTTGTAGTTTGGAGGGGCATTCAGTGCATTAATGTAGGTAGTTGGATGTTTATTAGGCACATTAACCTGGCCTGAGATTAGTTGTTTTAAGTGATAGGACCGTAGTTGGATGGTCATTTGGTACATTAATGTAGGACCAATGAAAATGGTAGTTGGATGTTTATGTGGCACATTAAAGGGGCCTGAAACTAGTCATTGCGAATAGTAGAATGAACATTAGCTGTATTTGGACATTCATTCAATGCATTGACATGGCCTGAAATTGGTTGTTCAAATAGTAAGAACAACACAAATTGTAGTTGGATGTTGTATTAACAAGGCCTGAAAATAGTTGTAGCAAATGATAGGACCAATATAAGCAGTAGTTGGACATTCATTTGGCACATCGATGTGGTCTGAACCTGGTTGTTCAAATAGTAGGAACAATGCAAGCTGTAGTTGGATGTTGTATTAATGGGGCCTGAAAATAGTCATAGCAAATGATAGGGTCAACATAATCAGTAGTTGGACATTCATTTGGTGCATCAATGTGGTCTGAAACTGGTTGTTCAAATACTTAAAACAACTTGGGTTGTAGTTAGTCATTTTAGATGGTGGGTCAAAGTTGGCTGTTGATAATATAGGGGATGTTTGTTGAAAGAGAAGTTTAGAAAACATGTGGTAATAGTATATTTGTTTTTTTTAGAACTGGTTAGTTTTGGTGTAATTATTAAAGGTGATTTTTGTGGTACATTATAACATGGAAGCGTAATTCCTTGGGTTAGAAAAAAAATAGGGGCAATCCGAAGAATGAAGATAGATGAACATAAGGTGTAAAATTAGAACATAGAGGGCAAGGTTTGATTGTACATATGTTTTGAAATTTAAAATGTTTTGTGTTGTTTTGTTTTTTTTTGGTTGAAATAATGCTAGATAGATCGGTAATAAAATAGTAGAAAGAATCTTTTAATCGATTTTGATAAAATATCAAGGGATGGAAATTGTAATAAATAATTATAAATACACATGTATAGATAAGTGAACTTTAAGTAAATAAAACTATATAATGTTTATAAGTCTAAATTTTGGGAAACTAAAATGCTCAGAATGATATTTTAGTTTCAGAGGAAGGACGGAGATAATGTACTGAAGTACATTGATATTTAATTAATTTTATAAATCTCACTTTTTAAAAATATAAAAATTAAAAGAATAAAATGTAAAACTAAAGAGCAGGGGGGGGGATTTATTATTAAATAAAATAAACCGTAAACGCTTTGAAAAATGATACGATAATTTTATTTAAAAAAAAACAAAAAAAAGTCTAATAATAAAAATAATTTAATATTATTTTGATGAATTTATAATAAAATAATAAAGAAAATTCATTTTATCTTATAATAAAACAATTAAATATGTGCATGTGTGTGAAAGTTTTAAAGAAAAATAGAAGCAAAAAGCTGATAATTTTATGAGACAAAAGATGCTGCTGTTAATAAAGATTTTCCATTGTTTAAAACAATATAAATATCTCAACATTTTTCTATTCAGCACTCTGTCCATTTTTTTAAAAAAATAATTCTTGAAGCAATAAATGTAACAGTTATTTAAACTGATATATTTCCAAACATGTTGCACTGTTAAATCATCACAATGTGCAGTCAACTGAACCTCTCTATGCATTAAAATCTGCAATTAATTCAGAAAAAAACCATGTTCAAATAGACTAAATAAGTAGTGGAAGGTGTGTACACTAAACAAGCCATGAAAGTCATACAGATCACAGGATTCAAGGAGGAATCATTCACTGGTTGTAAATGAGTTTAAAGTAATTCTATTGTGCTGTGCACATCATATTGAACTTATAAAATCCTAGGTAATTAATATCTTCTCATTCCTGATTTTCCATTTAAAAATAAAAGATAAACTGTATTAAATAAACTTTAAACTTTATTAATTAATCTTTAAGAAAATAAAACTTTAAACTTCATGAGATATTTTGGAATAATAATAATAAATGATATCAGCTTTTATAATGAATAATATTTAAAGACATTGCATGCACGTATGTGTGAGTTTAAAACTAATGTAATGCGTATATTTTATTTATTAAGTTGATGTATTAAAATGCTTATTTTGATTTAAAAAGAAAGTGTGTGTGTTTTAAATTATAAGATAAAACGATTGATTTATTTTAAATAAAAGAAAATACTTAAACTATTTTTCTTAAAATATTTATATTTATTTTAATATGTGCAGGTAAGTATAATAATATATTTTAATAAAGTGGGATGAAAAAAATCTAACTGTTGATAATAAATAATTGATTTTAAAATTAAAAGGATAAGGAAATTATAATATTATTTTAAAATAAGGGTTTGTTGGTTTAAAGACATAAATGTTTGTTGCGTTCAGTACAATATTATTTATTATTTATTTTTAAAATTGAAGTATTAGAGTGGATGTTTTTTGTTTAGCTAGGACAGTTAGTTTAATTATCATAATCTTTAAATAATAGTAGTAGCTTTGGGCGGTGTATTTGATATACGAGTTGTTGTTCTCTTAGAGGGTGATTAGAAACCGATTGAGCTAGTGGGGATTTCAGGTACCAAATTAGGCTGATTAGATGGACACACTAATTACAATGTAATTAGCTGGCACCTAAAGGGTTTTTTCTTTTTTAAAAAAAATAAAGTGTTTATTTCGTTAGTGTCTGCTTGGTAGTCGAGTGTTGGTGTTATTAGTAGTTTACTACTGATAATAGTTTACACTTTATCTGAAGACTAAACACCTTCAAAGATTGGGTAATTCAGTAAGGCAAAGCAAAGGAAAGTAGTAGTTGATATTTTTAGTTGTTTTTTTTTTGTCGTCGTATTATTAGTTAGTTGAGGTGCTTTAAAAGGAAGGTGGGTGGTTCAATATATATATATATATATATATATATATATATATATATAACAATATTCACTAGAATAAAAACTACAAAATTTTAAAAATGCCTGTATAAAATTAAAGATTAAAATTCTTTGCTATAGCAAGTAAGATGGTGGAATATGCTGAAGCTAGCTATAGCAAAGAATTTTAATCTTTAATTTTATACAGGCATTTTTTAAAATTTTGTAGTTTTTATTCTAGTGAATATTGTTATTATACTTATATATATATATATTGTACCCTTACTTCTTGATATATAAAATAGTTTAAAATACAACTAGCTCAGTTACATTATTATGCTTAATTAAAATTTGCATATCTATCTTGAATATACTTTTATATTATCATATCTTAATTAAATTTATTATCAATCATCAAAATCAATATAGTTCTAGATTATACTAATTAAATAAGTATTTATAAAATTATGAGACTGTGAAGTAAAGTTACAAAGTAATAAGCAGATTTACACTGAGTCAATATCTCCCAAGATACTGTCTCAATGGCATAAGAATACTACCACTACCTTATCATCTTACCACTACATCTATAGCATTCTTATGACTTTTAAATGAAATAAATTATCTTCAATAATACTAGAATAATTCCTAACTTTTAATTCAAAATATAATTAAATAATCTCAGGTTCTTCTAAGTTGTTTTGAAATAATAATAAATTATGTAAATAAGTATGATGTGGGATTTTATATCAAACTTAAATACACTTAACTTATTTTAATAATAATAATAAATAATACTAATCTTAGTGTGTAATTTAATCTCATCTAATTCTATTATATAATCAATCATTAAATGAATAAACAATTATATGTATATCTTTTATTTCATATGGTATCTTCATTTTAAAACAGATCAAAATCTTATACTTAATAATCTGTGGCAATAAACAATATTGTATTCTTATAATGTGCATTATAATCATCTTATGACCATTGCAATATTTCATGTTCATGTCAATCAATTCTTATAAAATAATGTTAAGCAAATATTGTATTCATTTCTAAATAATAATAACAAACTCAATTTTGTGCAAATATTATGTTTGTTTCAAATCATCTGATGTCAAAATGCTGTGGTGAAAAATAATGAAACTCGACACACTTTTAAAACAAATTAACAAATTTATTTACAATAATTTCAAATAAAATTTATTTACACTATTTACAGTTTTAGAACTTAAGAAAACAAATATAAACTGAATTAAGTAAAAAAATAATAATACAATCTGTTTACACTGTTATTAAATCATGTACTTCATAAGCAATTATACATTCTTTCAAATGCCATACTATAATATTACAGCGTGTTTTTCAAAAAATTTAGATTTAATAAATAATAGTGCACTTTAATTACTACAAATAACAATATATGTCAAGATTATTTATGTAGCATGTGTACATAATGTAGCTTTACCTATTAAATAACTACATTAATTAAAAATCATTTATAATGTATTATCATGTATTCACTTTATTACTAGCATTGCTTAATATCTGTATATAAAATCAATATCTCTTTATAATGTAAAACAAATGATTGGCTATAATTATATTCCACCTAATGTAATTCCTGTTATATGTTTTATAAAATATGCATTCTATATCTGTATTATTCAAACATTAATATTTAAATCATTTATCAATTTTAAATTCATAAAACATTACATTAGATAAATTTTATGATTCCTTTCTGTGTAAAATCATTATTTTACCCTATGTGCTTTACTAACCTTTCTAATAAATTTCTATCTATAAAACATATTCTAAACTTATTTAAAACATTTTCCGGAAAAACAAATATCAACTTCAAATAAAATATTCATTATCCAAATTACTCATACTATATTGTCTATACTTAGTAAACTTTTCAATCTAAATATAAGCCTCTACCTAAAACGTAACTTAACTTATCTAATAAACAGAAAATAAAATAGACTTTTAAAATCCTTTTCTGACTTGCAAAAATAAAATAATTATTAAGATAAATAATAAACATCATTTTAATACTAAGCATAAATAAAAATATCAAAATTATTTACGAAAGAATCATATAATTATTTCTAAGCTTTTACGTAATGTTGTGTCATGTTTATATTATAAATTAAAAATTATGCATATTTTAATAAAGTTTGTTGTCAATATAATGTATGTGTTTTCATAATATATTTATCCATTCATTCTACAACAACATAATATTCAGTTGATCTAAAGAAAAACATATTAAATTCATTAAAAATCATTATACAATATTTTTACCATAATAATAATAATGTCCAATTTACTATCCAGCCTTCTTCGGAATTTGCAGCTTCATAAAATAAAAAATCATCCACATTCATACTCTCAACATTCATTAAAATATTCCGTGTTAAATTAATTATAAAATAAATTTATGTAATTAACTATTATATTATTTTTTAGTTATTATTTAAGTAATGTACCTATCCTACTTTTAAGAGTTTAATAATATTTAAATTTTATGTTAAATAAATAAAATAAAAATCATATTACATATTCCAGCGTCGACTTTTGTTCTACCATAAAAGTTCTAACAAATATCCTACGTATAAAGTCAATAAAACACTATTTCCTGTTCCGTTGTATCACGTGTTTCTTGAAAGTTTATAATAAAATGATAACGTTTATTTTTAAAAATAATAAGTTCCACAAGAAAACAAATAAAATTAAAAAATAGTTTATAAGTTCTGAATCCAGTTCTTCATAGATTATTGTTTAAAAGTTATTATTTCTAAATTAATTTATAGTTTATAAATTATTTAAATTGAATTATTTTAATCAACTTGGCTTGCTTGACTTAGTTTGACTTGATTTGGATATCCATGTATTACTTGCGCATTTGTAATTAATATATTCAGGTAAGAATTAATTTCTCCATCTATAACGTCCAGCGTTTTAGATTACTACAATATAATACTCTTATTATATTACGATTTTAAATAATCATCTTTATAATCTATTTGCCTTTTCAAATCGTCAATATTTAATCTTTTAAGCACAAAGACTTAACAAGGCAAGTATTTATAAAACTTACTACTGTTTCTTATATCTTTACTTAAGATATTCTTTAATTCTATAATTTGTCAAAAATACTTTTTTTACAGAAGTATTTTTATTTCTTTAAAATATCTATTAATAACAGACAATAGTAATTTAATTTTAAAACTATTTATAGTCCAAAATACTACTTTTCTCCATCTTATAGTTTTCTGTACTAATCCAGCGTCTGTTACTTTTCTAGCATAAAGTTTCTGATATATTTCTCCGATACGTGATGTTTCCATTGATTATTTGTACGTAAATTGAGTTTCGATATTGAGAAGACAATAGGGAATTATTAAGTTTCTACTGCATATTCATTACTTTTAAAATATTATAAATTATTCAATAACACTCTTATGATTTTACAACTGATTTTAAGAGCGTTTATAAATTTATTTGGCTATTTTCTCAATAGCACGATTAACTTAGAAATTTAATTACAGAGAGCCCTTCAACAATTGAATCCAGCTTATATACTGCCAGAAACTCCTTATCTGATTGGTACGTTTAAACAATCAAACTTTTTATCTTATTTACATATTTATCAACTCACTATTAAAAATAAAATAATGACTTATTTAATATTTAATATTTTATCAAATTCTTTTAAAACAATATTTATCGTTTATTTAAATCTATTAAACATTCTTTTGAAATATTCTTTCTCACTTGATTTAAATCTTAACTTTTATAAGATCATTTAAAATAAATTAAATCTTTTTAAATACGTTACATTTTTAAGACAATATTTTTTAAAATCAAATTTAATACTTTACATTAATATCTTTATTTTTATCTCGTGATAACTCACGTATTATTTATAAATTTTACAACATGATTTTTTTTAAAATAATTATGCAACTTTATTAGACAACTTCCACGCATGTGTGTATAACATCTGTTCTTTATAACACAAGAACGCTTGTCTAAAAATAAACTTAACAATTGCTTTTTTAAAATAAATATTTATTTAAATAAATAAGATATTATAACAGATTTTAAAATAATTATTTGATATGATTAAAATCAAATATTAATCTCAATTTAAATACTTATAATTTAAAATATTTTTATTCACTTTTAACATATATTTTAAATTAAAAATATCTTTGTCTAATTTTAACTTGTCTTTTAAATACTTTAGCTTTAAACATTTGTTATTAAACATATTAATGCAGTATTATATCATAATCATCATCATTTTTAAATATTTTCTCAATATCAATACAATTCACATATCAAATACTCATAGATTGCTCTAATTAAACTTATGGTAACATTACCACAAGCAAAGTCAACATCACACATTTAAAATACTTCTTAAATTTAAAATTTTCTACTAAATTAGCACAAAACTTAAATGGTGACCCATACAAAAGGGCACAATATATATATATATATATATATATATATATATATTGTACCCTTACTTCTTGATATATAAAGTAGTTTAAAATACAACTAGCTCAGTTACATTATTATGCTTAATTAAAATTTGCATATCTATCTTTAATATACTTTTATATTATCATATCTTAATTAAATTTATTATCAATCATCAAAATCAATATAGTTCTAGATTATACTACTTAAATAAGTATTTATAAAATTATGAGACTGCGAAGTAAAGTTACAAAGTAATAAGCAGATTTACACTGAGTCAATATCTCCCAAGATACTGTCTCAATGGCATAAGAATACTACCACTACCTTATCATCTTACCACTACATCTATAGCATTCTTATGGCTTTTAAATGAAATAAATTATCTTTAATAACACTAAAATAATTCCTAACTTTTAACTTAAAATATAATTAAATAATCTCAGGTTCTTTTAAGTTGCTTTTAAAATAATAATAAATTATGTAAATAAGTATGATGTGGGATTTTATATCAAACTTAAATACACCTAAATTATTTAATAATAATAATAAATAATACTAATCTTAAAGTGTAATTTAATCTCATATATTTCTATGATATAATCAATCATTAAATGAATAAACAATCATATGTATATCTTTTATTTCATATGGTATCTTAATTTTGGAATAGATCAAAATCTTATACTTAATAATCTGTGGCAATAAACAATACTGTATTCTTATAATGTGCATTATAACATCTTATGACCATTGCAATATTTTATGTTCATGTCAATCAATTCTTATAAAATAATGTTAAGCAAATATTGTATTCATTTTTAAAATAACAATAACAAATTCATTTTGTGCAAATATTATGTTTATTTCAAATCATCTGATGTCAAAATACTGTGGTGAAAAATAATGAAACTCGACACACTTTTAAAACAAATTAACAAATTTATTTACAATAACTTTAAATAAAGATTTATTTACACTATTTACAGTTTTAGAATTTAGGAAAATAAATAAAAAATAAAATAAGAAATTACAAATATAAGAAGTTTATACTGTTACTAATTCATGTGCTTAATCAGCAATTATATATTCTTCAAATACTATACTAATAATATTACAGTATGTTTTTCAAAAAACTTAGATTTAAAATAAATATTAATAAACTTCCATTACAAATAATAATATATGTCAAGACTATCTATGTAGCATGTGTAAACAATGAAGTTCTACTAATTAAATAGTTACATTAATTAAGTATTACCATTTATAATGTATCATCATATATTTACTTTATTATTAGCATTGCTTAATAGCTTTATAAAATTAATGTATCTTTGTAATGTAAAACAAATAATTGACTGTAATTATACTTTACTTAATGTAATTCCTGTTATATGTTTTATCAAATATGCATTACATATCTGTATTGTTCAAATATCATTATTTAAACTATTTATCAATTCTAAATTCATAAAGCATTACCTTAGATAAATTCTATGATTCTTTTCTATGTAAAAATCATTACTTTACTTGATGGGTTCTTTAATCCTTTCTAATACTTTTTTTTTTATTTATAAACATCCTCTAAATTTATCTAAAATTTCCGGAAAACAAATATCAACTTTAAATAAAATATTCATCATCCAAATTTCCTATACTACATCGTTTATACTTAATAAACTTCAATCAAAATATAAGCTTCTACCCATAACGTAACTTAACTTATTTAATAAAACAAAATACAAACAAAAAATAGAGTCTTTCAAATCTATTCCTATCTTGCAAATAATAAAATAATACTTAAATAAAGAATAAATATAATTCTAATACTATAACATAATAAAAATATCAAAATTTATTTATGAAAGAATCATATAATTATTTCTAAGCTTCTTACGTAATGTTGTATCAAGTTTACATTATAAATTAAAGTTATGCATATTTTAATAAAGTTCGTTGCCAATATAATGTATGTGTTTTCATAAAATATCTATCCATTCATTCTACAAAACATAATAGTTGATCTAAAGAAAACATATTAAATTCATCAAAATTATTATACAATGTTTTTACCACAATAATAATAATGTCCATTCTGCTATCCAGTAGTCTTCGGAATTTGCAGCTTCAGAAAACAAAAATAATACACATTCATATTCATAACATTCACTAAAATATTCCGTGTTATATTAATTATAAAAATAAATTGATGTAATTCATTATTATATTATTTTTAAGTTACTATTTAATAAATGTACCTAACCTACTTTTTAATAGTTTAATAATATTTTAAATTTTATGTTAAATAAATAAAATAAAAATTTATATTACGGATTCCAGCGATGACTTTTGTTCTACCATAAAAGTTCTAACAAATATCCTGCGTATAAAGTCAATAAAACACTATTTCCTGTTCCGTTGTATCACGTGTTTCTTGTAAGTTTATAATAAAAATGATAACGTTCTTTTTTAAAAAAATAATAAGTTCCAACAAGAAAACAAATAAAATTAAAACAATAGTTTATAAGTTCTTTCTGGATCCAGTTCTTCATAAAATATTATTTTTAAAGTTATTATTTTTAAACTAATTTATAGTTTATAAATTATTTACATTGAATTTTTTAATCAACTTGGCATGCTTGGCTTAATTTAATTTAGTTTGGACATCCATGTATTACTTGCGCATTTATAACTAACATATTCAGGTAAGAATTAATTTCTTCATCTATAACGTCCAGCGTTTTAGATTACTTCAATATAGCAATTTTATTATATTACGATTTTAAATAATCATATTTATAATCTATTTGCCTTTTTAAAACGTCAATATTTAGTCTTTTAAGCACAAAGACTTAACAAGGCAAGTATTTATTTAAAATTACTACTGCTTCTTATATCTTTCCTTAAGATATACATTTTACTTCTATAATTTGTCAAAAATACTTTTTTTCCACAGAAGTATTTTTATTTCTTTAAAATATCTATTAATAACAGACAATAGTAATTTAACTTTAAAACTATTTATAGTCCAAAATACTACTTTTCTCCATCTCGTAGTTTTATGTACTAATCCAGCATCTGATATTTTTCTAGCGTAAAGTTTCTGATATATTTCTACGATACGCGATGTTCCCATGATTATCCATACGTAAATTGAGTTTCGATATTGAGAAGACCAATAGGGAACTATTAAGTTTCTACTGCATATTTATCATTTAAAAAATTATAAAATTATATACAATAACACTCTTATGATTTTTAAAACTGATTTTAAGAGCATTTATAAATTTACTTGGCTATTTTCTCAATAGCACGATTAACTTTTAAAATTTATTGTAGAGAGCCCTCTTCAACAATTGAATCCAGCTTTTATAGTGGAAGAGACTCCTCATCTGATTGGTACGTTTAAACAATCAAACTTTGCTTATTTACATATTTATCAACACACTATTAAAAATAAAATAATGACTTATTTAATATTTAATATTATCACATTTTAAAAATAATTTTATCGTTTATTCAAATCTATCAAACATTTTTTAAAATATTCTTTCTCACTTGGCCTAAATTTTAACTTTTATAAGATCATTAAAATAAACTAAATCTTTTAAATACGTTATATTTTTAAAGTAATATTTTTAAAAATCAGATTTAATATTCTACATTAATATCTTTTATTTTTATCTCATGATAACTCACGTATTATTTATAAATTTATAACATGATTTTGTAAAATAGTTATGCAACTTTATTAGACAACTTCCACGCGTGTTTGTGTAAATTTAACTAACATCTGTTTTTTTTTATAACACAAGAAACGCTTCATAGTCTAAAAATAAACTAACAATTGCATTTTTTAAAATAAATATTTTTAAAATAAATAAGATATTATATCAGATTTTAAAATAATTATTTGATATTATTAAAATCAAATATTAATCTCAATTTGAGTACTTATAATTTAAAATATTTCTATTTATTTTTTTAACATATATTTTAAACTAACTAAATATCTTGGTCTAATTTTAACTTGTCTTTTAAATACTTTAGCTTCAAATATTTGTTATTAAATTTATTAATGCAATATTATATCATAATCATCATCATTTTAAATATTTTCTCAATACCAACACAATTCACATATCAAATACTCATAGATTGCTTTAATTAAACTTATGGTAACATTACCACAAGCAAAGTCAACATCACACTTTTAAAATACTTCTTAAATTTAAAATTTTCTACTAGATTAGCACAAAACTTAAATGGTGACCCATACAAAAGGGCACAATATATATATATATATATATATATATAATATATATAATTGTATACACATCTCTTTAATATATATATATATATATATATATATATATTAAAGAGATGTGTAAGTGAAGTTGTCATGAACTTGGGGTGATGGAAACTCATCATCAACCCCATTTAAAGAAGACTAATATTTAAGCATGAAAAATATAAGTAATTTTATATATCATTAAAGAGAAAAGCATGAGCAATCTATAGAGATCACTCTGAGAGATCAGCCAATTACTTAGAAGAGATCCATTAATTCTTTAGAGCAACTAAGGTGTAATTATAAGTTCACCAACCAGCATTATAAAAAGTAAAAGTACTTATTACCATGAATGATCAAGCAAAATACATCAATACAAAATATAAATCAACAGTCATTTTGTTGACTGGATTGAAAATAGGTATTCTATATACTAGGCTAACTATTGAGCCTTTGCCAGCTTGGGGCAATTATTACACAATTTGGATTCACCATCTTAAGTGCTCATCCATTAAATACATAATCATCAAAACAATAATGCTAGGATATTAAAACATGCTGATCATCATCAATGCTCTGGTCACTTAGTACCATTAATGTACTG
The DNA here is from genome assembly GCA_028023455.1 of Epiperipatus broadwayi. Lineage (NCBI taxonomy): Eukaryota > Metazoa > Onychophora > Udeonychophora > Euonychophora > Peripatidae > Epiperipatus > Epiperipatus broadwayi. Next base: position 19,859 of record JAQFVV010008095.1, read on the forward strand.
GCCAGCTATGAACTTAATTTCCAATAGAACTAAATTAAAATAAAATATAGTGCATGGTTGAGCTTTGATGAATTTAATCCTTGCACCAAAACCAGGACAATGTCATACTGGAATGCTTCTTAAGTACTAAATACATCCCCATTTATATATTCAGCTATGCTCAAATCTAGCTCAGAGAACAAGCTCTTACTGTTATGGTGACCAAGAAATAATGATTTAATACAAATTTTAACAATTGAATACAAGTTTATTAACAACAATAAAAAATGAAGTTAAGGTCTGTAGAATATTGGCTATACACATAAGCTTCCTGATTTTTACTAATGTACAATAAAAAATATCATATTTGTGATTTTTAAAATTACTGTACAAAATTCAAGTTGTTATATTGATTTACATATATGTGATTTACAAAATTCAAGTTACTTCATTGATTTACATGATTAATAGATTAGATTTAATTAAAACCCATTCAGCACACAGGCATGTGGCTGAACATGTTTGAATTGACATTTAATAATAAAATAATTGATTAAAATTTTACACATAAGTGTCTATTTGACACACATTGATATTTTCAATTCAAGTGGCACATATACACACACATACATGTGTGTGCATGTAATTTCTGAACATATTTGACTTATTACAATATAAACATTTTAGTTGTCACTTTTAAATGACACAAAACACATAGGTTTACATATATATTCCAATAGGTTTACTCAAAACACTATATATAATCTGTGTACATATGTGTGGTACAATAATTGATTAATTATTAAAATGCAAAATCATTTTTATCATCTGAATTTACCAAATAACAAATGACATTAATTTTTAGAATAACTGATTCTATTTTGAATATACATAAAATTCATATATATATATATATATATATATATATATAAAACCAAAACTGTCTAACACTATACTAGCAAAAAATAAAAAATGCAAAACCATAAAACAATACAGTACTAGATTAAATTCAAAATTTTACCAAAATCCTTACACAACCATGGTTTCATCTACTACAAATAGACCTTCTCAAGTGAAAATCAACCTAAAGGAAAACATATATATATCAACCAAACCTTCCCATAATTCATTTCAAACTCCACCTTCCCTTAATATCAAAAGAAGTCTTCATAAGATTGATAGCCTCAGAATCAAGGAGTTTTATCATCAAAGTCTCCTTTATTCTTCTTTTTAACTCATTCTTTTCATAAAAAATAACCGAAGCATTGTCAAACAATATTCTATGACCTGTATTCAATTCATGAATATATAAAGCTGAGTTAAGATACCTATGTTTAACTCTACTTATATGAACCTTAACCCTTTCCTTAAGGCTAAATTTACTCTGGCCTACATAAAATTTACCACAACTACATGGAATTTTATAAACAATACCAGGAATAGACCTACTATCAATAGACTGCTTTGAACCATTAAGTAATGAATTCAAATCAGAACCTTTCCTCCATGCAACCTTCTTTCCACCTAACAAATGACTATTCCTATAAACCAAATTATAAATTGATGCTTTAAATGGTAAAGACATATAATCATCATCCTTACCAACAAAATTCTTATCATCCAAATCACGACTATAAACATTATTATTAAATACCACTTTTTTAATAAAATCATGACTATAACCCAATTCTACATATTCAGCAGCAAATTGACTTTTTTGAATATCAGCATCATTATTAAAATTATTAAGCCTTCTATTCCGACAACAAAAATTCAACAAAGACATTTTTTTATGTATAAAAGGCTGATAACTATCAGGCCTAATCATATTTCTCAAATTTTTAGGTTTTATAAAATGACTACAAAACAAAACATCATTAACCTTCTCAACATTTAAATCTAAAAACTTTAATTTTACAAAATCAAAACCACCCCCCTCAATTGTAAACTTAATATTAGAATCAAAACCATTCAATCCACATAAAAACTCTTCTAATTTCTCTTCCTGAATAACAAACAAACAATCATCAACATACCTAACAAATAATTTAATAGAACCTGAAAACATATTAATAATACTACACTCCAAATAATCAATATAGACAGCACACATCAATGGAGAAATGACATAACCAATAACCCAACTTTCTCTAATCTTATAAAACACATCATTAGACATAAAATACATTGAATCCTCTAACAGCAAAAGCAAATCATGAAAAACCTTAATCTTATTTGCAGACACGACGCTCTTCCGATCTTTTAAAATTGAAAGAAAAACATCAATACTTTTTAATCTATTAACCGATTGGTACATATTTTCAATGTCTAAACTACCAAAAACACAATCATCATCCAAAACAAAACCATTTATTTTCTTAAAAGCTTCAAAGGAAGAAGAAACACAAAATTGACCCAGTTTTATGTAATCCTTAAAATATCTTATAATAAATTTTGATATTTTATCAACAATTCCTCCTGTAAAATCAAAAATACATCTCAAAGGAAAATTATCTTTATGAGACTTCAAATTAAAGAAAACCTTTGGAGCCACAAAATCACTAGGGTAACAATTTAAATAAGTAGCTCTATCAAAAATCTTTTTATTTTCCATAACTTTCATAATCTTAATTAATTTAGATTTTATTTTTTTACCAGGATCAGAATCTAAAATAGCATATTTTCCATTATTTAATTCTAAAGAAACTTTACTTTTAAAATCAATATTATTTAACAATACAAACCAGCCACCTTTATCTTCTTTTAATAATATAACATCATTGGCTTTCAATCTTTTTTTAACAAAACTAATAACCTTAGAAGCAAAAACAAATTTTTCTCTTTTAAGTAATTGACTATTCAAAATAACCTGTAAAGACATTTTATTTTCATCAGAAATATTACTACTACTTTCAATTGCAGAAACAAAATCAAAAATTAAACTTCTATTAGCAAATGGAACAAAGCCAGGACCCTTAGCTAAAATAGCCAAATCAGATGCATTCAAAATATAATTTGACAAATTTAAAACAGATGAAGCATCAGGCCTATTTTTATAAGACCCAAATCTAAACTCTTTTTCCTTTCACAAAACTTTTATTTTCAGCCTTTCCAATCAACCATTTAAATTTCTTGAAATCACTTATAATAATAAGTGTGAAATCACTTATAATAATAAGTATTTCAATAAATTTAAATGGTTGATTGGAAAGGCTGAAAATAAAAGTTTTGTGAAAGGAAAAGAGTTTAGATTTGGGTCTTATAAAAATAGGCCTGATGCTTCATCTGTTTTAAATTTGTCAAATTATATTTTGAATGCATCTGATTTGGCTATTTTAGCTAAGGTTCCTGGCTATATTTCCGTTTGCTAATAGAAGTTTAATTTTTGATTTTGTTTCTGCAATTGAAAGTAGTAGTAATATTTCTGATGAAAATAAAATGTCTTTACAGGTTATTTTGAATAGTCAATTACTTAAAAGAGAAAAATTTGTTTTTGCCCCTAAGGAAATTAGTTTTGTTAAAAAAAGATTGAAAGCCAATGATGTTATATTATTAAAAGAAGATAAAGGTGGCCGGTTTGTATTGTTAAATAATATTGATTTTAAAAGTAAAGTTTCTTTAGAATTAAATAATGGAAAATATGCTATTTTAGATTCTGATCCTGGTAAAAAAATAAAATCTAAATTAATTAAGATTATGAAAGTTATGGAAAATAAAAAGATTTTTGATAGAGCTACTTATTTAAATTGTTACCCTAGTGATTTTGTGGCTCCAAAGGTTTTCTTTAATTTGAAGTCTCATAAAGATAATTTTCCTTTGAGATGTATTTTTGATTTTACAGGAGGAATTGTTGATAAAATATCAAAATTTATTATAAGATATTTTAAGGATTACATAAAACTGGGTCAATTTTGTGTTTCTTCTTCCTTTGAAGCTTTTAAGAAAATAAATGGTTTTGTTTTGGATGATGATTGTGTTTTTGGTAGTTTAGACATTGAAAATATGTACCAATCGGTTAATAGATTAAAAAGTATTGATGTTTTTCTTTCAATTTTAAAAAAATTAGAATGTTTTTCTGCAAATAAGATTAAGGTTTTTCATGATTTGCTTTTGCTGTTAGAGGATTCAATGTATTTTATGTCTAATGATGTGTTTTATAAGATTAGAGAAAGTTGGGTTATTGGTTATGTCATTTCTCCATTGATGTGTGCTGTCTATATTGATTATTTGGAGTGTAGTATTATTAATATGTTTTCAGGTTCTATTAAATTATTTGTTAGGTATGTTGATGATTGTTTGTTTGTTATTCAGAAAGAGAAATTAGAAGAGTTTTTATGTGGATTGAATGGTTTTGATTCTAATATTAAGTTTACAATTGAGGGGGGTGGTTTTGATTTTGTAAAATTAAAGTTTTTAGATTTAAATGTTGAGAAGGTTAATGATGTTTTGTTTTGTAGTCATTTTATAAAACCTAAAAATTTGAGAAATATGATTAGGCCTGATAGTTATCAGCCTTTTATACATAAAAAAATGTCTTTGTTGAATTTTTGTTGTCGGAATAGAAGGCTTAATAATTTTAATAATGATGCTGATATTCAAAAAAGTCAATTTGCTGCTGAATATGTAGAATTGGGTTATAGTCATGATTTTATTAAAAAAGTGGTATTTAATAATAATGTTTATAGTCGTGATTTGGATGATAAGAATTTTGTTGGTAAGGATGATGATTATATGTCTTTACCATTTAAAGCATCAATTTATAATTTGGTTTATAGGAATAGTCATTTGTTAGGTGGAAAGAAGGTTGCATGGAGGAAAGGTTCTGATTTGAATTCATTACTTAATGGTTCAAAGCAGTCTATTGATAGTAGGTCTATTCCTGGTATTGTTTATAAAATTCCATGTAGTTGTGGTAAATTTTATGTAGGCCAGAGTAAATTTAGCCTTAAGGAAAGGGTTAAGGTTCATATAAGTAGAGTTAAACATAGGTATCTTAACTCAGCTTTATATATTCATGAATTGAATACAGGTCATAGAATATTGTTTGACAATGCTTCAGTTATTTTTTATGAAAAGAATGAGTTAAAAAGAAGAATAAAGGAGACTTTGATGATAAAACTCCTTGATTCTGAGGCTATCAATCTTATGAAGACTTCTTTTGATATTAAGGGAAGGTGGAGTTTGAAATGAATTATGGGAAGGTTTGATTGTTTGTATATATATATGTTTTCCTTTAGGTTGATTTTCACTTGAGAAGGTCTATTTGTAGTAGATGAAACCATGGTTGTGTAAGGATTTTGGTAAAATTTTGAATTTAATCTAGTACTGTATTGTTTTATGGTTTTGCATATATATATATATATATATATATATATATATATATATATATATATATATATATATATATATATTAAATATGTGTATTTATATATATATATATATATATATATATATAAAGATGATATGAATGAGTTATAAAATTCTATCATAATACTTTACAATTTCTTTTTTAAGCATTTATTTTATAACGGCTGTCATTCTATCGTAATTTCTTTTTTAAAAAAAGAAGTACTATTCTATAAGTCTTTCCCTTGACAAGTCACTGTTGATTAAAATTTGTAAACATTTAAATATATATATATATACTCCTGCAAGTTTATTTTAATTCATACAAAATTATCTGTGTTTGTTTAACATTTAGAATGTCATTTATTTTTTTTTAATAAACAAAAAATAAAATCATTTTTAAAATTAAAAAATATAAATTTCAAAATGACTTTCTGCCCTCTCCATAAATTGTGTCAAATAGTCACTATAGATTATATATCTCACTTTTAAAATGTCATTTTTAATTAATTATTAAAAGACACTTATTTAAAAATTTGTTCACATTATATATAATGCTACTCACCAATGTATATATGTTTATCTATGCTTCTCTTTATATATATGCACAACAGCATACATATAACTACTTCATTCAGCTCAGATTTCTCTTGGGTAAACTGGTTTTTGGTTCATTATCAAAATAGGCATAATCCAGGCAATTGTCACCATCAGGTAAAAATATAATTATGATATGGTTGCTGGCATTGATCAGTTCACTTTTGGCTAAAATTGGTCCAGAAAAGTTATGTGTATTCTCAGAAAACATTTGTAGCTATGAACATAAACACAAAGAAGTGGGTCATTTTTCTCTTGGTGAATTCAAACTTTACTATTGAACTGTAGAGCACTGTTTTTTACATCTGATTCATGCAGTTTTCTGTATAATTCTATTAGCCATCTCTGCAGCTAACTTTATTGTCACCATTCTCTGCTACAGTTGCCAATAAACTGCAGCTAACTTTTATAAAAATATTAGCCAAACTTTGCAGCTAGCTATTAGCTAACTCTCTTTTCAAAAATACTATCCAGACTTTGCAGTTGACCAATTTGGCCAGCTACATCTCAAAATATTAAAGCCAGACTCTTCTGGCCAGTTCTTACAAAAACTACAAACCAGACAACTGATATTTTTAACAGCTCACATAATTGTCTGAGGTGATAAAAACACATTGCAGACTGTTTTACATCTATGTGATTCTTTTTACTCTTGAGGTGATAAAAACATAAATTTAAAAACTTTTTTACCTTATCTTTCTTGATTGGAAACAAATTTTTAACCTCCCCCCCCCCAAAGCTCTTTTAATTAAAAAGCTACATTCGGAAATCTTATCAAAGATTTTTAAAAATAGATAACAACAATATGTACAAGAATTAATAAAAATATTTTCCAAAATAAATCATACTTGTTTTTATTTACATTTTAAAATCAGAATAATAATAATATAATATTAATATTTATTCAGACCTTTTTAAATGCTTATTTATAATAAAATTCTGTTTTGAATTCAGAGTTATTTAACTCTTTATTATTTTTATTCCAGGAAATGTAGAAAAATATCTACAAAAATTTATATCTGTGTTTATTTCTACTTTTCTTTCAAATTTATATATGTGTGTGTGCATGCACACAACTATATTGACGTGTGCAATGAACCCAACTGATTACAATATATATATATATTGTAATGGTATAAAAAGTAGAGCTGCTTTAACCTAATCAAGAGATGCAGGTAGAGGAGTTTGAACCTCACCTACTCCTCCAGATTGCCACTAAGTGACTTATTTCCCAAACCTTACTAGAATTTATTTTTAATGTATGCCCGGTGATCAGGGAGAGATCCCAATGGGGAATTTTAACAAAGAAAAAATCAAGTTTAGACTATATAATGAAACACAGACAATTAATATATAATTGGATTAATGAATACCATTTTTTATTAGTTGAAATAACAATAAAAACAGCAAATTGAAGACTAAAAAAAATAATATTGTAAGTTATTTTCTTGCATCTACAAACATAGATAGGTATAGATAGATATACATTAGAAAGATTCATGTAATGTAGACAGGAAAACATAACTCTAGGGTGAAATTACAAAAATGAATAATTGGTTAAACTAGCTAAATAGAAAAAGGCCATGTTCAAATATAGCCTGCATTTGAAAGACAAAATAAAGATTAATCCCCCAGTGGACATTTTTCAGATTTACTCAGTAATATTTTGAGTATATATGACAAGATAAGGTTTTATCTATAATGAAATTAAAAATTATCATGGTCCTTGGTGATTCAATTGCATGAGTTTAGAAGTAGGTTTTATATATGGCTAATTTGAGGTCTGGATAGCATTCCAGGTCTAACACAAGAGTTAGAGAATGTAGCTCATTCACCTCAGTCTGATCTCAGCTCAGAGCTGGAGTATAAGTGCTGGTGCCCAGTAGTAATATTGAAACAGGGTCAAGGTCCACTTTGTCATCAATGGCCATCTCAAAAAGGTGTTAGCCTATTAATTAATGATGATGGGAGCTATGGAAATATGCTAAAGACATTCACGAATCACCAAATAGCACAATATAAGAGAAAATGGGGTCAACCAAATGTTAAATTTTAAAAACTCTAGGTAAAATATATGTATATGAAATAATATTACTTCAAAATGTTCTGCCACTGAGAAAATATTCACTCTTAAAAACAATTATTACTTTATCTCTTTTAACTAGCAATATACATGTGAAAATATGTATATTAATTAATAATTAATCCCTATTTAACTAGTCCACCTTAAAATTTTAATTTATATATATGACTGTACTGTCTCCTCTCTCACATTTAATAAACTATGAATGCTTAAGCTGTATATGTTCTATACTTATACATTAGTAAAAACCAGGTTGACTTTAAAGAGTGATAAAAAATATATAAAATAGGATTGGATCTTTCTTTTAAAATACAGAAAATTTAATATGTATAGTTGTATTTGTTTTATTTTATGATAAATCAAAAATACATGCAAATATTTAAAAAGACAAAAGAATGATTAAGCCTTCTGCTTACCTCTCTAAGCACTAATATATGTAAATATGGTAGGAGGGAGGTGGATGGGGGAAAAGAAGTATGTTTATTTCAAGAAACTTTAAAAGAAATTTTACCATCTTCAGTATAGTGGGTTGATTACAGAATATCTAAACTAAATTTAACTATTTCTTCACCCCAGCCCCTTCTTCATAGGTTATACATATATGCTTAAAAAAATACAAGAGAGAATCATTTCATTTCTCTCTTGATTAAAAAGAAAACTAAATAAATATACAATTAAAGTAAGCATAATAGCGATTGATAAAAAAAATCACATGATAAAATATTGATATACCAGATTATACAATTTGACACACATATTTATATCACATAAATAATGAAAAATAAAATAAAAGTGGAAGTTACCGAAAATATTTTTTATAGCATACATCTTTACTTAGATAGTTCTATGGATATTCTAGACCACTATACAAGTCACAGCTTATTTTGATTTTAGTCCTTCATTATCCATGACCAGCAGCAGGCATTGGTCAGGCAAGAATTGTTCTAGCACCACTCTACATTATGAGGTAATACCATTCCAGCTCCAGCCAAAACAGGAAACCATCAAGAGGGAGAGGGAAAAATCTAGTTAGCCATTTCTATTATAGCACCCAAAAATTCTTTAAGTTTTCTTTGAATGTTGGAGGTTCAAAAATCTACAGCAGAGAGCTAGTATAATATTGGTTGCAGAGAGCTCTTTCCAAAAAGTTAACTATATTTCTTCTCTAATAAAAATATCATTGTAGCTGCTTTTGAGTCCAAGCAGTACAACTAAACCAGGTAAAAGAGAGAGAACAATAGACAAGTTCTCAATTTATACCTAACCTGTTGACCATCTTACATTTTAATGCCATTGTTCTGCTATCTTATTTTTAATTACAGTGTTTTTAATTAATTATTTTTATCTAACTAATCTTTTTCTCTAATGATTTCTGTGATTCTAGGAATTTTATTTTATCTAAAATAAAATATTTTAATTTTATTTCATAAAATTTATGGAATGTTTTTAAACTTTCTACTTACTTTAAATTTAGCTTACATTTACTGTGAATAGACTCAGTGTCTTTAGTTAAACCACAGAGAATGGTGAAGCAAGCATATATAGATAATATTTATATATGTGTAGCTTCAATATATATATATATATATATAAAATTTTGTATTGTTATTATATATATATATATATATATATATATAATAACAATACAAAATTTTACTATATTTTATTTTCTTATTGTGTGAGACCACTTAATGACTATATATATTAATAATTTTAGTTAGAGCTCATGTTTACTGCTTACAATATGTCAAAAATAGATTATAAATATACATTCACTGATTATAAATTGCAGTTATTGAATTAAAATTATGTTATTTGTCTTAACCATGTCAATAAGTTGATGTTTACTTTAATAAATCTGTAAAATTCTGCTTTAAAATCTGGTATTTGTTTTATAATTATTACAATTATTTTAAAAGATTTTAACATTGTGTTCATTCTGGCAGAAAATGACATTATGCACAAAATGATTTTCTTTATTTACATAATGGCCAAGTTTATTAATTTCTATTTCTAGAATTAAAATATAAATGAATAAATTGAAAGTATATATGTGTATTTTTGTTTAAAATAATTATCAACCAATTAGTGTCTAAAAATAATCAAAACTATTTTATAATAAGCAAAACAATCACAATTTTTTTATTCCAAAAACTTTGCATGAAAATTTGACTAGAAGTAAATGCTCTCTAATTCTGTTTTCTGATGGTATTGCACTTAGATCTTAGTCAATTATCTGTAAGATACTGACCTCTTCAGATTACTTTTTTAATTTAAATATCAATAAAAATCAGAAAAAAACAAGCCATGTTTTTTTAAAAATCTGAGTTATCAAATTAACTATAATTCTCAATTATGTAAAAATGATTACTTTGTATTTAATTATATATGTTATGTGCAATTATGCTAATAGAAGTATATATATGTGAGAGAGGGAGACTATATTTAAAAAGTAATAACTACAAATAAATTTATTTGATAAATATAATTAGAAAATAAAGTGATATTAAAAGAAAGATATCTTGAAATATTTCCTGAGGAAAATAAGATAGATATAAATATCTTACTTTATACAAACAGCAATTCTTTTGTTAATTTCTTTTAAAACTATCTTAACATTATATTATATTTTAAGGCAATATTATGGACTATTTCTTAATTCAAATTGACCATTTAATATATATAAATATAGGTGATATATTATTTGGGTCCATCCATGTAGATAGTACTATGAATCATAAAGATGCAGCTGGATATCATTTTTTCTGCAGCCTGTGAACATCTGATTATATGTATATAATAAACAAATTCACACACATATGCATGTTGTGAATTACTTTATTACATATAGATCTGTTAATGTCTATTACAAATTTAAAATAAAATAAAAATTTACTTTGTTAATAAAAATCAATCTGTTTGATCACTATAAAAATAATTATATTTATTAAGTTTTATATTCAAAGAGGATCAGTGTGGGAAAGTGATTTCATATTACATTATTTCATGTATTAAGGTGGAAGTACATAATGTTTATTGTATATTATGTACAAACATTTGTTTTTGTTATTTAACATTACTGTTATATGATTTTAAAGAGATTTAAATATTAACGGTTGATTGCTACTTAACATGGCAAAAAATACCACAACCTAACTATAGTGAAGATTTAACTTTTATTTTATATAGACATTTTGAATTTTGTAGTGTTTATTTTAGAGTATTTTGATTATATATATTGTAATGGTATACATATGCCATTACATTATGTTAAAATTAATATTTAAAGGGAAAAAAGATCACAAATAAAAAGTGTTTTATTAAAAACTAAAAGAAAATTAAAAGAGTTGTGTTTAACATATATAGATCGCACAGATGGAAAACTTTAAACTATTTTTTTTAAAAAAAGTATTTGAAAGTACTTTTTTTATAAAAATAAAAAAAATAAAGATCTAAAGATAAAGATTAATATTTTTGAAAATAGAAATAAATGTTGATTTCTATCATGTTTAATCTTAGCAAATGGAAATGATTATTTTAAAGCAAACTAGCTTTTGGGGCACATAAATAATTAAAAGATCAGATAGGAGATATAGATAAAAATTAAAGATTGTTTATCACTCTGAAGCAGCAACAAGTGCATGACCCAAAATGGAAAATATCTGGACATTAGGAACAGTGACATCATGTTAGATTGATCTGTAGGATTTCTGATAAGAGGCTATAAAAGTATAAAAGCCAAAGTTTTGTTGTTGTAAAAAGACTGACTATTGATTTTCTTTGAACTGTAACTTTATTGCACACTCCGTGATGTAGGGGTCTTGCAATAAAAATAGATTTAATTTCCTGCATCAGCTGAGGTTTCCCAATGACAGTTCCTGACCCAAGTATTGGCAAATAGCAGTTTTGTTTCCAAGGAGGATGGACAATCTATGAAAGTAATCACTAAAATGGACCACTAAATCTGCTCGAATCCAAAAAGTATGAACTCTTTTGTTTATCTAATATGAACTTTTACAAACTTGCAATTAGTAATTGAAAATAAAAACTTTTATCTGACCTAAAAAATTCTAAATCAATTATTAATATTTTTATGCATATGTTTGCTAATCATTTCCATTTTACGTTTTTTATTTATTAACTAATTTATTAAATTTAAGTTGGGTGTAGTTAATTATTCCTTAAGATTTTTATATATTTGTAAAATAATATAGGCACTATTGCACCTGAACACAAAGCTACTTTATACTAAAACAAAATAAAATTATACTATTCTGCAAGCATTTTCAAGAGACGTGCTCTCATCTTCATAGCTCTAAGTGAATTATATATGTCTGTATGTACACAACCATGGGATATACATCGGTAAATATGACACCTTATGTTGAGTGTCTAAATGTATTTACCCATATATCTTATAAGTTATTGTTGTCAATGTGGCATCTTATGGGTTTATTTTATTGTAAATTTCTCCTAAGTAATTTTCAATTAATAACATTTAGAATCATTTGTGTTAGCTTAAAGGTGTATGATTTCAGACTATTTGTTTCATAGTTAGGCCAATCCTGGTGGAGGGGTATATGGGTGTTTATATCAATGTAATATGAAGCATGTTAGAATACATGGCAAACATTTCCAAATGAATGCATGACCCAAAGGTGTAATCATCATGTTACAATGGATGTGGAATACTTACCCACAATTGATTTCATTTAGCTCTATGGATAGGGACTATAAGTCCCCAAATAGACCACCCGCCCCCATATGTAGCATTTCTTTTAAATATTTTATATACATGATTCCTTTGCCAGAAAATGCATATTTCTGTACTGGACAAGGACCATTTCCTTTAAATAATATTACACTGCAGATGCACATTCCTGTCAGTGTGGTTTTATGCTAGCATCTTTATATTGCATTGGTTGCATCTGTATATCAGGAAGCAAGTGTTGGTTTGGCTACGAACTTTTAGCCTGAGGTTAAATTTTTGTTTTTTGAAAAGTTTTAATAATGTAGTCTATGTAACCTATCTATACACAACATTCTACAATAAAAATAGTATATAAAATGTCTTTCTGTGCAGACTTTTTAAAATAATTTAAATTTAAAATTAATAATAAAATCTAACTTTATTTTTCAAATTTATGTATGTGCATCAATAAATGTTTTTTGTGTGTCATTACTGGCAGTGGCTTATTTTATTTTAATATTAAAAATATATTTTAAAAATTTAAATCTTTTTCTTTATTAAAACGTTTAAGAATTTATATATTAAATCTCTGCGTCTCCTTGAGCTAGTGGCATGAGCTAACGGTCAAAATTTAAATCTTGACAAGAAATATCTACCTACTATATAAATATTCTAGATTCAAATGGCCTAGTGGTGCCCTGTATGGAGATACGGTAAGACTCTAATCTTCCCCGACCGTTATAATATATATATAGCAAAAACAAGACTGTAATTAACATTATAATTTATATTTGTAATTTATAAATATATTATTTATAACATATAAATCATATATATATATATATTAATATATTTATATATGTATATATAAATTACCTGAACATTTAACTGTCATATTTGTATCTAAAACATATATAATATAATTAAAACAATACAAAAATAAATTCATTTAAAAAAAAAACTTAAGTATATTTTAAAAGTGGATCCTTTCTCTAAGATTCGAAAAACAATAGCAATACAATAATGCAATAAGAAAAAAAGTTGTACTAGAAACATTTTACCATTACCTATCCGCTGTTTAAAATAGACTCTCTCTCTCTCTATCTATCTCTCTCTTTTCTCACATTTTGTTACTTTGTGTGTGTGTGTGTTATTTTAAATTTGTTTATATGCATTACTTTCATATAATAAAAGGACTTTAATTAGAGATATAAATTCAATCATTATTATTATCGGTTATCTTTTAAAAGCAAGGTCTCATACACAAAAACATTTAATTATATAAAAATTATTCTCTTTTATTTTTTTCTTAAATGCTCAAAATTACTTTCTGTCATACAAAACTCAATCAATTTCGTGGGGGGGGGGGGGTTACACATTATTTGAAAGATATATTTCTTAAAATATTTTTAATATTTTTTCATTTAGTTTTCATTTTTCACTTTCAAAACCCATATTTCAAATCTCTACTCCCCCCCCCTCTAAAAATTAAAGTTTTTGATTTATATGAGGCTGCTATCCAAAAATATATCTAATATATTTTCTTTCTAGTTCTAACTTTAATAAACTATAGAATATTTTCATTTATTAAAATTATATTTACATAATGCAAATTTACCCTCCTTTTTATCAGAACTTATCATCAATTATCCAACTTCCCAAATACTTTCAGTCCAGTCTTTACTTTTATTTATTTTATGAATTAATTTTATTAAATTGGCATATGTTTTTGTGAGAATTCAAATTGTATCTGAGAATATTATAAGAAAGCAAAACTATCTATGTTAGTGTAATATATGAGTTTTACATTTTGATTGTTATACAAATGTTGAGCTCTAGTTAATGTTCAATTGTTTACTTCAACAGTTGATCCTATGTATATTTCTTTCAGTCATTACCAATTCACTGCAGGATAGTGTTTCTTCAAGTTTAATTCAGTTTCTTTCATTCACAAAGTTTTTCATATTCTACAAATTTCTCTATTCCATTCATCCATTTCAAATGTGATTTATTTCTAAGGATCCACTTAAACTTTTAAATACTCATATATTATCATTTCTTCTAAAAAAAAAATATTACTAATTTATATCCATTTCAGTCTCTTAATTCTTTTAATGAAATCAATTATATCTATTTATTCTTTATTCAAGTATTTTGCTTTTGTTGCTTTTATGTAAATTCCAATACATATATCTCCACACCTCATTGAGTGTTCTGAAGTCAGTACTGAACTTCTATTAACAATCCAAGTTTCAGTTTTATATGTAAGAATTGATTCCTATTTGCTGCCACCATATAAAAAAGTTAATCCCCAGGGGTTACAATAAAAAAAATCAGAATAACTATTTTTTATTAATTAATTCAAAGCATCATGTTCAGTTATAAACACTGTTCAAATTATGTTAAAATCGGGTACATTAACACAGAAATCATTTTGTGGTGTACATTAACATAGGGTCAGAAATTCATCCACAACTTCTAACTACTTCAAATTTTACTACTTTATGAGTGAGATATGCTCCAGCTCAACTGGCCAGGTGAGTGATAACTTAACCAACTTCAGGTATACAAGAATCACTCACCAATCTGCACACATATATGAGAATTTAAATCTAATTTCTACACACAAAATATTGCACTGATATACTAGTCAATAATTTTACAAGCTTAAATACGCTTACACATAAAATCATTTTATATCTTTAATAATTAGAAATAAGAAATGTGCACCATTCATATAATAATTTTCTTTTAACTGGGACAAGGCTATCTCACTTTATCAACAACATGCATTTAAAGATAAAAACATATCAATTTTATTACAACTAAATTTTAAAGTAATAAACCATTCTAATAAGCACTATATACACTATATTTTTTCATCATATTTCTCATTCGTATTATTAGGGTAAAGCAATATTTTATTATCTCAAAGAAGGCATATTCTTGAACTACTATGCTAATTTAATTTTAAAGAAAATAAATATTTTACTAACACTTAACTAATGTGTATAATAAATGATACTATAATGCATTAACAAATGGCTTATAGAAGCAAATAACAGTTAATAAAAAAAAATACTGATAGTCTTTTTCCTGTACAGTCATCCCAAGTTTCTTTCATATTTCTGCAGTGGTAATTATCCCTTAATAGTTCTGTATGCACACATTATCCAATAATTAATCCACGGAAATTTAAAAAAGATCATTTTATTAAGTAATTCACAAGATTTTTATATTTAAGAGAGAAGCACATTTTCCTTACTAGAATTTGTATTACAATATCACATTCCTTTCAGATACATGGATAACAATCCAGAGGGTTTTGTTGTTCTTTTTTTAAGGTTCACATTATCCAATTATAGTATAACGTTTAGTTAGATGAGCAATAATTTTGTAAACATTGATTTAATTCCTTTCAGGCAGTGAAGGTTTCTTTAAATAGGATTTCATTTCCCATTATAATAAATTGTTTTTCTTTTCACTAGTAAAAATTGTAATTATAAATATGCGACTTTTTTTGCATTAAATAGTGAAGCTATAATTATACTGTAATATGTAATAGGTTTGCTTAGTGCTTTCGAGATTTAATGTTTGAATCTCATACTCATAGCTTTGTGAATGAAGACTGTGTCTGCCCAAATAATTTGTACAGAGAAGAGTGATGCCAAAAGAAAAGTTAAAGAAGCTTTTTATATAGCAAATGATCTCAGTGCCATTAATAGAAGAGAGGCATGCTTTGCTCTCTCCAAACAATGGATTAACTAATTAAAAATTAAAACCCATTTGCATATGTGTACAATAAATCACAACAGTCTTCATTCACAAAGCTATGAGTATGAGATTCCAACATTAAATCTCGAAAGTGCTAAGCAGACCTATTACATATTATAGTATAATTATAGCTTCACTATTTAATGCAAAAAAGTCATATATTTATAATTACCATTATAATATAATTCAACCAACTTTATCTTAATTTATCCTGGTGATGAATAAGTCTTTTGTTTGCTGCTGATTATGCTGGAAAAGTCAGATAACTTAAGGTATTCTTTGTATAAATTATAGAAATATATTCCTGGAAATTCTCAATGGTTTGTGATACCTCAGTTTGATAACATTAAAATATTCTTTCACACAATAACCATTTAGTTTTAATTGATAAATCAGCTTTTTCAGACATTGATGATGCAGACAACATTTCAGGTGGGATTTAACATTTACCTTGGTATCGTAGTTCAATTCCACACTTTTTTTTTATGATGATTATTTTCTTTCTAAATATTTTGTAACACAAATAGTAAACTTTATTCATCATTAGAATTGAATAATTAAAATAAACATTCATTAAACATATGGTTTTCATACTTTTCTCAAAGTAAAATTTTGTCTTTGGCCAATGTTGCATCACTTTCCGATTAGCTATGGCGATGATGCTCATATCAAGAATCATAATAATTCATTTCAGGAAGAATTAATATATGCCTGATATGGGAAGCTTAAGTATGTACCATATTTTTCCAATAATAAAATTTTTGATTCAAATTTTCAATCAGAGATTAAGCCAGGAAGGATGATAAACCTACTCTATATTAGTTGAAATTAAGGATTTCAAACCCGAATGGAGTTATACCCCAGACAAAATGAAGAGAAACAACTTCCCAAAAAATGGCTGAGTTTTATAGTTCTGTCCTGCCAATTAATATCTAAATGATGCCCTTATGTCAATTAAATCATATATGCTAATTTTAATTGGTTATTTATTATTGTTTTCAAGTTAATTATTCACATTCAGACAGAAATCATATGGTTTTTGCTAGCTCTTTCCCCACTCCTTGTGGAAAACCGCTTAAAAGAACAAAATGAAAATTTTTAATAATAAAAAAATACACAGCAGGCTGAATTGGAACTCAAGATTTTGAATGAGAACTGGCTGCTATGGGTATGAAATTAAGATAAAATAAATGCTCTTTCAATTAACTTTCCAACGATACCATACATGCCCAATCATAATTCATAGTTATTTCGAGAATTAATTTTTTTTCATATATTCAGTTCACGCACCTCACACACATGCGATTCTGATTGAATAGTTTTAGTTCTTTTAATTAACCTTTGATTTGCTATATAAACTTCTTTTATTAAATATTCTATAGCTAAATTTTACTCCCCCAATCGATATGATTCTCATCAGCCAATTTATTACTAACTAAAAATCATACTTACTTTATAAAATATTTATTCTCCCCTTCTTATTCATCTAAATTATTAATAACTACTTACAAAACAATTTTAACACATCAACTATAATAATTTGACCATTTATGATGCATTAAATCCTTATTACTTTTACATTATAATTAAATGATTTTTATTTCAGGCATTCAGTACTGAGATTTTCTTATGTATCAAATAATTCATGAAAGTTTTTTTAAACTTTTATATTAATTTATGATCAATACTCTTTAAATAATTTTATATCAAATTTAACTCATTTTATGAAGAAAATTTTGATATAAATTAATGCTAACAAAGCCAGTTTCGAACTAAGAAAGCTTTGATTACAACCAAAGGGTTTAATATATATATATATATTGTAACCTTTTAAAATTATGAGAGAGAGAGAAAGGGAGAGAAGAAGGAAAATGGAATAAATGAGAGATAATAGTAAAGATAAATGATGAAAAAGAAATTGAGAGACAGAGAGATAAGAAGAAAATGGAATAAAGGAGAGATAATGATAAAGATAAAAGATGAAAATGAAATGAGAGAAGCCAATTGTAACCTGATAGAATGAGAGATAGAAAAAGAGAGAAAAGAAATGAAGGAAAAGAGATAATAATAATAAAATGAGAGAGGGGTGAGAAAAAGAAATAGAGGAAAATAATGAAATGGAGGTAAAAAATGGTAAGAATAAATGATGGAAAAAAAAGAATTGAGAGGGAAAAGAAATGGGGAAAAGTAATAGAAATGATATATGTAATAGAGTGAGAAAAGAAATGAGATGATTGAAAGAGATAGAGAGAAGAAGAAAAGAATTGAGAGGGAAAAGAAATAATGATAGTGATAAAAATGATGTATATAATGGAGAGAGAGAAAAAATGAGATGATGGGAAAGATATGAAAGAGAGATATAAGAAGATGGAATAAAGGAGAAAGAAATGAAATGAGATGATAGAAAGATATGAGAAAAGAATGTTTTAAATGGCTGAGATGATAGAAAGATATGAGAAAGAGAGATATAAGAAGAAGATGAAATAAAGGAGAGAAATGAAATGAGATTATAGAAAGAAATGACATGAAAAGAAATGGAATAGAATTGAAATGATATAAATGAACTATAAATTAGAGACTCTAAACGACTCGGCTCAGTGGGGTTACAATAAATTTAAAGAAAAGAGATGATGATCCAGAGATGTATAATCAAATAAAGGTCAAATCCAATACTGATAAACTATAACTACTACAGCTTATTGATATTTTAATAAATCATATAAAAAGTTAACTAAAATCACTAATGAATGCTTACCATATTAGTCCTACCAATAGATTATACACTCTCTGAATAAGACCTATGATGCTTTATTTTATAATATTATCTTATAGAAGTATATTTACTAAACAACAAGAGTAAATAACCTCAGGGATTTTAAAACTAAAACTCTTGTGTAAAATTAAAGTTTAAGTTAAGTTACCTAATAAAGAATTACTGATTAATAAATAAATAAGTGACATCTTAGCTGACCATAAAATAATTATAATATGTTCAATCTTAAAATAACAAACAACAAATATTAATTCACAGAATTTAATAAATCAATTTAAATTTAACTAATAATGGCCTATTATCTAAGATATTACTTGAGCAAAGAAAAGAGCAAGGGTACTTTTAATGCCTTTCCATACTCACAGACAACCACTAAAGACCTCAAATGCAGATGGATTAGAATTCTTTAAATATATAAAATTTAAGATGATGATAGATGATGTGCAATAAATATAAGATAATGTGCAGCTTTTAAAATAATATTAATTAAAATATTCTTCTAAAGTACTAATATTGTTAATCTGATATTGCATAATCTTTAGTCTGAAAGATATACTGATAATTTTAAAAAAATAAACTTTTAATTAAGTATTTAACTATGTATCTGCTATAATGCAATTATCTGTATTGGTGATTCCATATGAGAATCATTTACTTTAACATAGCTTTTTTTTTTAATTTTCAAGATAGTATCAATTGTATTTAATTAACTTAGAATCTACTTGTAAATTTCTGAATTGAAGATTCATTAACTTTAAAAATTTAAGACTTTGTGAACTTGGAATCCAAGACAATAACATATTTTCATATAAAAGCAAAACAAACAAACAAAACTTTTGAAATAATAATAATTTGATTTATTAATAATGAGAAGAAATGTTTATAAATATAATGGAATACAAACAGTGCCAATACCGCACTAAGATTTTATATAATTATTTGGACTAATTAATAACATTATTGTGTCATCTACTAATCAGAATAACACACATAACTATGTTTATATTGAAAACCCTAAGCTTAATTTTATACTCCTCAACTTAACAAATGCTAAGTTGGAGTCAGCATATTCAACAATACTTTTTAAAAATATCATCACTAGTTTCACGGATATAACTAATATCACAGCTAGATATATCTTTAAATCAGATTAAGCTAATACTAAAAATAAACTAACTTAAGTGTATGGGACAATCATTCATCAGAGATCAGTTATACTTTTTCTTAAATAAATCTAGCCCACATAAAATTATTCTCTCAATGTTTTAAAGATAATGATGTAACAGACTTACAAATCCAGCGGTAAAATTCTGGATGAAAATATTAAATTATTATGTGTGAATTGCCACTTATACTATATGCATATTTAACATACTTTAAAATAAATATAATTTATTGTTGGTTAGCTTGTGCATGATAAAACTATCATAGCAACACAATTCAAACATTGATATACCTATGAGCCTTAAATTAGCTACAACTACCTGAAGAAATACATTTCCTCAAACAAGCATATCTTGTCATCACAAATTTAAAACAAATGCAACATCACCTACTGTGGTGGAATTAGCATTAAGTCATCATGAATCATAGACTAAAATATAAAAAGTAATAGGCTCCTCAGAGCTGGAAAAGAATATGGTGGCTTCCAAAAATACCTAACTTCGAGGCAAAAATGACGATGTCTGGAATTTATCTTCAGTACATCTGGGAACAGGAACACCCACCAGAAAAGCACAATCCTCTCATGGGATTTCCAATGCTTATAAACGTGATTATCATCATAGAAAAATACAATATAATAACCCTCTTTTGGGGACAAGCACTATCAAATCATGGAAATACAATACAATAAGGGTGGAGGATACTCTCAACTCCATAAACATATTCAAAAATTATGAACTAAGCCTAATTCTTGAGGCTACCAAATTCTAACTAATAGCAAGATATATACTTCACTTAAACTAACTAAGTTATTTCCAAGAAATTTATAAAATACAAAACGTATATCCAATGTTCGAACCAACAAAGCAAACTATATGTCAACTGACTACTGTAGAAAATACTTTAAACTTAAATGCATATAAAATTCTAGGTAAGGCACAATGCACACATAACAAAATACTAAATGCTAAAAATATAGTAACTAGTGGACTTTTGACATTGTAAATTAAATGCAAGAATATTTACTTCTCGATGAATATAAAATATTTGTAATTATTCTTAATATAACATTCATAAAACAAATGAATGGATACTCTCTGATAAACTTCTCTAGTAAATTTAAAAATAAAATTGAGTAAAACATCCCATTTATATGAAAATAAGACTGTGATATTTAAGTCTCTATAACTAAAATTATTAAATAGAAACTAGCTAGTGCAATGCTTGATAAATAAACTAAATCTACTTAAGAATGGCAAGGGAATTTGCTCATTAGATAAACCTATTTCGTTTTAAAATTATAACCCTAGTTTACCTGTATATTTATGCAAAAAGTGTTACATAAAAATTTAATAGCATAAATATTTTTATGGTTTCATTTTTTTTAAACCAATAAAACAAACAATAAATAAAAATAATAATAATACATTAACTTAAGTTCATATTTCAGCTCCGTGATGATTTTTCCATTTCATAATGTATAGACAATTTATCCAGGTTTAGATATCTATTTAAATTCGAAGCTTCAACTAATACATTTATATACATGGCAATCATTTCCAAATGATAATGTTCAGTAGTTCTTTATATAAACACATTCACTTTCTTTTATCTTTAAAGATAATTTTAAATATTAAAATAATAAAACATTGTAAGCATAAACATAAGTTGGCACTGGAAAATAAATTATTCAACTGAGTGGCATAAGTATAATAAGCATAAGTATAAGTATTATAAGCCGGCATTGAAAACAATAAGTTCTTCAGCTGAGTACATGTTTCTTTTATATTTATAATCCTAGATTCAAATGCAGAATAATTATAATATATCTATTTAGTTAACTTTCCCTGTTCTTCTTTAGATAAATGCATTTTTTTTTTTAAATAGAGCTCTTTTTTTTTAAAACGTTTCTTAATATTTAAAAATGTATTTCTTTTTTTAAACAAATTTCCTTTTATTTATTTTTACACATAAGAATAGACTTTATTTATAATGTGCTAAGATCAACGGTCATAAAGTTGCTTATAAGTACTGGCAAT
>JAQFVV010008096.1:0-32723 GCA_028023455.1 Epiperipatus broadwayi
TCTATAGGTCAGAATCAGCTCATTACAGTAAATTATTAAAAATTTTACATTTTAGAATATGTTCTCTTGATGTGTTAGTTATATTTTGTTAATAATATCTTAAAGTACAATTTAAAGCTAAATAAAATTACGTAATGCATAAAATTATGATAAATCAGTTAAGAACAGTTAAATAAAGCTAAATTTATTGTTGTTATATGGTTGCTAAAGCTGGGCATAATATATAATGCAGCTATAAATATTTAAAAGTATATTTAAAAAGTTAAATTTGAATAGTCTTAAACTTATAGTTAAAAAATGTTATATTTAAATTTATAAATTATAGTTAATAATTATATTTAATATCATATATTTTAAAAGTAAGTTTTATGGTAGTAAAAGTTATATTTAATTCTATATTTTCTAAATTATTCTTCCAAATGTTGTATTGTATTATTTTTATTTAATATGAAGCAACAAACGTTGCAGTTTATTATTTATTCCCAGACAGAAAATCGGATGGTCTGTCTCAGTTATATTAGTCATGTATTTGTGCATAATATATGGTTATACACACTTGCTTGCTAGTGTTTAGATTAGTAAAGTTCAAAATATTTTTGAAATTGCATTATAGAATTGGATATAATTATTATTACTATCATAAAAGCAAATATTAAATTAGTCATATAAAATGTTTTTAAAAATAGTATTATAAACAAATACTGTTATAAAAAAGATAAATATTTTGTTTTAAAATAAAAATAGATAAATTAAATATTAAAGTTGGGATAAATTTATTAAATATTATTTTAAAAAGTCAATTTTAAATGTTTAATCAATTTAGTAAAGTTTTAAATAATATTTTAAAGTTATAATATGTCATATTTATTTTTTTGAAAATTTAATAGTAAGATTGTAACATTATGCAAATTTGGTCTCAAATGAAAAGTAAGAATCTACCAATAGAATGACATATTTTCTAGGATATAAAATACTGATTGCATGGGGGGGTTATCTGTGGTGATTAAAAAGCGTGATTAAAATGTGTTTGTGATAAAGGAGATAGTAATTTTAAATTTTTATTATTTTTGTCAATTTTTAGTGCTCTCAGACAATTTATTTGTAAAAAAGTTAATAGGCCATTTATTATAAAGTATTTGCAAACAGAGTGTAATAAATATATTTTAATAACTTATTTTAATATGCATTTGCTAATTTTTAAAAGTCTTATTACCAGGAGTATTCATTGGAAACTTGATATAACTTCACAAAAAGTATGGAAATGCTGATAAGTAAAAATGTATGTAATGGAAATTTTTAATGAGAAATATAATAATTGTGAACATAATATTGATAATATTAACACAGAGGACTATTCCAATGAATAAATTATTATTGTGGACATTGTACCAGAAGCTTAATAGAAAAGCTATTTGCCAAATAAAAGTAAATTATGCATTATTTTATATAACAGCAAGATAAGCTTGTCCAAGATTAGTGTGTAACATGACAAGTATATTATATAATAATTTATGGAAACAATGCTATAGGAATGAAAGTTTTATCACTTTTGAAGGAAAACATTATAAATATTTTTCAAGAAATTATCTTAAGTAAAGAATGATGGAAAATATTTACGAAAGCTTATGTTATAAAATCCTGAGGAATATAGGGTTATATGCTTATAAATTTGTTCTTAAAAACTGAATTTTAAGACAATAAGGAAACCGCTGAAATAGATAATAAGTGGCAATAAATTTTATTAAAGAAGAAACCTACAAAGAAAAAGAATACAGGAGTAAATAAAAATATGGAAAATATTTTATATTGTGCAAAAAGTTTATCCAGATAATCCAAGCTAAGCAAACAGAACATGATACATCACTATGCCGATATGGAATATTCTAGGAACCTTCACGGGATTATTTTTAATATTATGATTTGAATAATCATTGTTTCTGGACAATAGAAACATAAATTATTATTCGATAAACTATTCCAGGATGGATTAGTTATTATTTTATTTAATTTTACAAGATTTGTAAGACATCATCTTTATTTTATTTATTATTCATTTTTTAAAAAAAAAAATCTGACATTTTTGTAACGGAAGTTCATACAACGCTTACCGCCAGAAACACATTGTCTTGTTCATTGTCATAGCAATGGGGGAGTTTGTAGAATTACTCTTGAAGAGAACATTTTTAAAAAAAAAAAACTCTTGAGAAACTAAAAACATTTTTGAACTCTATAAAGAAAATATTGTTTCAACTGAAGATTATGTAAATATGGTTTTAATTCATTTATTCTTTTGTAAAATGTAATTATTTCGATTTATAAAAGTAGGAACATGAATATTAATTTTTTGATAATATTATAATCTTATAGTAGAATAATTTAATAATTTAAATAAGAACAATTAAGTAAAAGTATGGATTGTATTTTCATGTATGCTATGTTGTATCTAATTGATGAAAAAAGAAGACTGCATAAGTGATGACAAGTCAATATCACTTGGCAATAGTTAATGAATATTGATATATTTTATGATGTATATATTTTTTGTCTTTTTTGCAGATTGCCTATGAATTATAATGTATAAAAGTATAAATGTTAAATTATATGCAAACACATTTGTAAAACACTCTAAAATTATGAGATTAGGATTTATTTTAGAAATATGCATACTATAATTTTATACTAGTAATATAACACAACATGATAATAAATATTTGTGTGATTCTTTTAAAAAACTTTCATATTATTGGATGTTCCAAGAATTCATCTGATGAGTTTGTATATGTTTTAGAATATAAAATAAGAAAGTAAAACAGACTTTTCTTGTGGATTAGTAAAATTGCTCTAATTAGAATTGAATTTTGTTTGTTATTTTGAATATGCAAGTTAGTTTTTGTCAATGTAGGATTTGATAAATCTTTCAGGAAATGATGATAAGGTAGTGACTTGGCTGTAGTATTACGAACATGAACCCAAGAGATAATGTTATAGTAGGATGTAATAAAGGAATATGATTAGTATTTTATAATCTTAGTGGATATACAGTACAGTTAACAATGCCCTGTGACTAATATATTTATTTTAGACAGTATCTATTTTCTAAGTATTGATGTTTTAATAAAGCTGAAGGAATAGCTTTAACATCATTGATAGTATTAAAGGTCCTTAGACAGAATAGGTCATGCCTCTATTTCTTATAGATACACTGTGCCATGGTATTTTTCTCTGATATTTACAATGAGTTATACTCTAGTTTTGCTTCCCTTGCCTACTCATGTATTCACTATGTAGATTTCCAATGTAACTACATCATACGGTATGGTATATTGTAAAAGAAATAATAGATAATTTATAGTTTAAGACATGCTATCATTGGAATGAAATAAGTTCATTTACTTGTAAGAATAATTATAGTTTGTGCAAATTGGAAATAAAAATCCAATGGAACCAAAAGGAAAAAGAATCATAAAATATGTTTAGATTTTATTTTGGAAAATAAAATAAACTTTAGGAATAAAGTATGTAAAGCAATGTTGCTTATAAAATATTAAATAACTTTTAAATATTTTATTTTATTTTTTAAATGATTACTGCATATTTTCAAAATACAATGTTTATAAAGTAAAATGATATAAACAATAAGCATAGGTACAATTTTATATTTAGTAAATAATAGGGAATATGCCAATAATTACAACTATATAGATTATAGTAATATTAAGTGGGATGTATTATATTTTATAATCCTAGTGCAGTGAACAATGATACCCACACAATCTAATAATAAATTATCAGTAGATATTTTATATAGTATTTTCTTTTAACATTGCAAAATGAAATTGTTTATTTTTAAAAAGATCCATACTCTTGATTAGTGTTCTTATTATGACTTTCCATACTATGTTTCAATGGCTGTTCTTAAAAGGAAGCATAGCGAAATAATATTTCAAGATATAATATATTAAAATTAGTATAACAAAATGTAATTTTATCATAAAGATTGATCTCAAATAGATAAATAAATTGTATTATTTTATTATTATTTTAAGTCAGAATGAAGACTTAAATAAATTCTATATTGTTTTAATAACTAAGTAATAAAAAATATAGATAGGTGTAAATTGAGAATATCCAGTGTAAATATTGTAAATAAATTGTTATTTTATTCATTATTATAATAAAATTTTGTTAAAATTTGTTTTTCAAAAATCTGCATGTTAAGACTGTTTCTTTTCCATGCAAATGCATGATACACCCAGAATAATAGAAACAAACATATAATTTTGCACAAAGATAAATAAATAATTATTTTAAGAATTTGAATATATTCTTGGAATTTCTTTACTTAAGCAATCACATTTTACATTATGTTATGGTCATAAATTAGTTATCATAATGGTACATTAAATTATATGCTATCCATTTCCACACACCTTTATTTGTCAGATTATAAATGCTACCACATAATTTTTCTTACATTATTATATGAAGATAAAACATTGTATTATGGTATTTTATTATTTTATTATGGTAATAAAATCATAGTGAAGAAAGATATATACAGAATTAGTTCATACAATGAAGAATATTATTATTATTTGTTATTATTAGTTTAGGTGTAGTAGAGTTGTAGTAGAGTATGACATAAAAATCCCTTCTCATGTTTTACTAGAGTGATTTAATTAACGTAGAATAGTTTTATGAACCTGAAATTTTATTGAGCTAAATTATAGTAGATAAAAGATTAAGATTTAATTATTAGTTTAATCTTAATCATTAGGTTTTATTAAAGTCATAAGAATGCTATAAGTTTATTTATTTAAGATAGTAATAAGGGGGGGGGGTATTGCTCTTATGCCACTGAGGTAATATTCTGTGGGATATTGGCTCAATGTAATCTTTCTTGTCATCTGTATTTTCACTTCCAAGTCTCATGAAAAATATTCAAATATTTATTGATTTATTTTATAAACTGAACCTTATTCTTAATTTTTAAATTTGAGCTAGTGGAACATTTAATATTAGTTCAAAATATTTTATGTATTATTTTTTTTTGCATTTAACTAAAAGTAATCGTTAACTGAGCTAATCCATTTTGTTTAATTTATATTGCCCGGAAATGAATATGCAAATGGCAAGGTTAGAAAATATCTATCTATCTATCTATCTATCTATCTATCTATCTATCTATCTATCTATCTATCTATCTATCTATCTATCTATCTATCTATCTATCTATCTATCTATCTATCTATCTATCTATCTCTATCTATCTATCTATCTATCTATCTATCTATATATATATATATATATATATATATATATATATATATATATATATATATATATATATATATATATATATATATATATATATATATATATATATATATATATATATATTGTTCACAATAACAATTATAGAGTACTTGCTCATTGAGCAAGATTATTGATTAATTATATGAATGTTGGGGTTCATGTTTGGTGATATAACAATTAAGATAATGATGAATATCATTGATTTAAAGATATAACCTTTACAGTCCATGAAGAACATTTCATTTAATTTTTTAATTACAAATTAAGTTTATAGTTGGTAGTACATTAATAGTTCTAAGCAGACCGAACATTGATGATGGTCAACATGTTTAGTATCTTAGTATTTTTTATTGTTGTATTCTGATCGATTAGCACTTATATCTGTTCATCCTAAATTTTGTTTGTCTATCTGTCCTATATATAGCAGTGACTAGATAAATAGCTGGGTCTAGAGTGGACCACTTTCAAATCCAGTTGCAAGATTGACTACTTTTTATTGTTGATTATTCAAGGTGATGATTATTTTTTTCTTCTCTGTAATGCTACTGAACTTATAGTTTTTTTTTGCTGATCTCTCATTCTCACTATATTCCTTTTATATTTAAAATTTGATGTATTAAGTGGATTGATGATGATGAGCATCATCAACTCAAGTAAGTTTACTGAGAGAATGACACAGAGACAACTATGTATGTAAAAAATCATAATTATGCATTTTATAAAATCTTGATTGATTTTACAAATTATCTACAGACATTATTATTTATGATTAAAATAATATCATTAAAAATACAGAAGATAAGAGAGATAATTAACTAACATGTATATTTGCTTACAAATTTTGATAATGCACACAAGAAAAATGCTATTATAATACATACACAACATTTATATTATCATGTCACTTGAAACTTTTACAACAATTCTTACAATACTCTTTACTACTGGTGAATAATTTTAGGTCTGAAGTATGATAGTCTCTTCTTTATCTCTGGATTTAAATAGTTTTTGTTTCTATTTGTCTGATGCTTAAAAAAGTGTAGCCAAAATAAGAGCAGGCTATAGTATACAGTTTTTCAATGAGCAAAACCTATGTTTTACCATGGCCTCAGACTCTAGGCTACTCCTAGGAATTTCTTTAATTTTGAAAAAATCACATCAGTCAATCACTGAATACAATCTCAGTGACTTTAGTCAATTATGCTTGATATATTTACTTCAAATAATTTTCATATTGTAACTGGGGTTTGCGTCAGTAATGAAAAGTACTACATCAAGTCTTTTTGGCCAATGGAGAATGTTTTCTAAACAAGAAATGAAATCTTTTTAAGCTATTTAATGCAAGAAATAAATAGGTTTTTTTTTTACTTTCCTAGACATTGTTATGATGATCAGCCATTAAGATAATGCACATGAAATTTTGTGGATTTTAACTATAAATGAATACTCTCACTATCCAAACACAAGATAGTAAAGGTAATTTAAAGTGATTGTTTAATATCTTCACACTCACATTTTTAAATGTTTATACTTAAAGATTTGGGTTGAAAATATAGGTGGATTTATTCTATTTGTTCACAAATCTTTTATATTGTGTTTGAAAATTTAGAGTGTTCATTTATAGTTAAAATTGACAAAGCACATGTGCATTAGCGTAATAGCTGCTTATTATTACAGTTTAAAAATGTTGCACTATATAAAATATATTTTATTTACATATGTTTAATTTCAACTAAGAATGATGTATCATAAAGTCTAGTAAATTTTGGAAGCACCATGCAATCAGGCATAGTATATGTAATTTAAAGTGATTGTTTAATATCTTCATCTTCTCATTTCTAAATGCTTAAGTTATGTACATACTTAAACATCTGGGCTGAAAGGATATATGTATTCATTCTATCTTTTCAGAAAGACTTTATATTGTGTTTGGAAAGTGAGAGTATTCATTTATAGTTAAAATTGACAAAGTACATGTTCATTAGCTTAATGACTGATTATTATTACAGTTTAAAGACATTGCACTATATAAAATATATCTTATTTACATATGTATAATTTCAACTAAAAATGACATCCTAGATTGTTTTCTTTGTTGCTTAATCATATTTTTTTTAATTTACTAATTATTGACCATTAATTGTTTAACTTTTTTTTAATGTTTTAATTATCTACTTTTACAGGTTGTTGTTATTCAAATTTAATCAATTATATTTTATCATTAATTTTAAGTAGTTCTTGTTTGTTTGGTTTTTTTTTTTTTTTTGTAGAGATTTTATTTTAATTTAATTTTAAAGATTTTAAAATATGTACATTTGAATTATTACTTAGCATATTAGACATACACAAAGTTTTATAGATTTTAAGAACTTTTTTCATGAATACATAATTTATTATGTCCATATGATATTCCAAATCTTAAGTTGATCCAACTCACTATGAAAATGTATTTTTAAACCAGGCTGATTATATAGTTTATAGCATATGCAAATTATTGCATTGAAAACTATGAATCTAATTTAAACTATATATAAATACAATTGCAGTATATATTATTTAAATAATATGTAATTAGAAGTAACCAAGAATTTCAACCTTTGTTTAATCATACACTTCATCTTATATAACCAATGCACATGACTAAATAATGTGAAAAATATAAATGATCTCTGATATACATAATTCATGTTGAACCAGCACTCAATATTTGGTCCATATCATCAACCTCAACGTTATATCAGTGACCATACACAATGTGGCTGTAGCTAAAGGTACAGCTGTTATAGATATATTTACAATTATTGATATACATAGCTATGATATCAACAGTATAAAATTGATGATGTGTCTGTGTATATATTTCTTACCCACAAACACTCAAGAATATTAACTCCCAAGTTATAAATTTACGCATATTATATTATATATAACTACAATATTTTTGTTTCATTTTACTTTGTTATTTTAATAAACGTATATGTCCTACATTTATAATTTTATATCATTTTTTTAATTTTTTTTTTTTTGTAAAAAGTTGTTTATGTTTTGGAACATGTTATAAAGAAAATAAAAAAAATATAAAATATTTTTAAAATGTTCCAACGCGTCTGTACTTTATTTTTAAATCTTAATATTTTTTTATGTTAATTTATTAAGAAAAATCATGTGGCCATTGTTTTACCAAATATAAAAATTACAAACAATGGAGTTAGAAGAATTTGGACACCAAGGTAGAGATAGAAAAATTTTGTTTTTGTTCTATAGCTATGTTTAATTATAATCCATAGAAAAATAATTTTTATTTGTATTTAAATTTAAAACTGATGTTATCAGTATAGTGGTCTGTAGCCCAGAAAAAATAAAATTTAAAAGTAATATATAAAATCAATTAAAGATAACATTGTTTAAAACACTGTGTCAATTATTTTGGGATCAATTAGCCATCAAGATGGAGCCAATGAATGTGGAAGAAAATATGTTGGTGAGACCTGTTTCCCTGTTTAACAGCAATTGAAAGAGCACAAACTAATGGTTAAAAAAGAAAATATAGATGTGTCTACCATAACAGATCATGTATGTACTAATGACCATATGTTTAATTGGGAAAATACAAAGATATTGAATAAAGAGCAAAACATGCATAGAAGAAAATTCGAGAAAGCTACTCATATGATAATGGTAAATAATCCTTTAAGTCAACCCAGTTTGAGAATATGCAGTGTATGAAAGCATCTAATTAATCTTGCTTTTGGGGGAAAATTTATAATTAACTTCACTAAAAAAACGGAAAGAAATAGGTGGATTTGAACCAACCATCATATGTAAATATATCAAATTTTTAGTATATGTTTACTTTGACAGTATAGCTCAGTTGATAGAGCATTTGCCTTAAATTCAATATTCAAGAATTTAAAGGTGTGAGTTCAACTTCTAAGTAAATATTGTTACTTTACATAGGCCAGCAATACCTGAAGAAAAGTGGGGAATAATTTTACTCAAAACGTTTTGTAATTATTTACCTATATTGTCTATTTGTATGTTATTACTAACATGTTATTTTTATTTGGAAAAGTTTAAATAAAGTTTAAATTTTTCTATACATTCAACATTCTCTCTTAAATGATGGAAATAGTCCAACATATGACATCTTATAATATACCATCATTACAAACCTTCAGACAAATGATACTGGAAAACTTATAAATGTTTTTTTTCGATATTTATTTGCATATTATTCAGGATCTTACCTTGTAATCACTGGGTACATATATAAAAAAGTAAATTTAATAATTACATTACTGAAATAAAAGTTATTTTACTAATATTATTTTTTTAAAGTGACAGAGATTATATTGTTGACAAAGAAGAAAAGAAAAATGAATAGCTTAAAATGTTGACAAAAAAGATTAAAGTTTTAATATAATAAGCAATATTTTTCCCTTTAAAATCTATTGTTTATTTTATTATCCTGAAATTGTTATCAGTCTTCTTTACTATTTTTTTTTTAAAAAATATTACTTTAAAGTATTTATTTACAAAATATTTAACTTGATTTTTTAAATCTTAAATTATATATTGAAGAAAAAATAGGCTATGCACTTTTTTAATAGTAGATAGTAATATCCAATTACATTTGCATATAAATGAAAATAATTATATATATTTTATAATGGTTATTGGTAATATTTATTATCACACTTATCACTTCATTTGTTTTATATGTATGTTTAATAATTACGGTATGTACTGCATTAATTTTTCAATAGATTACCATTTGTTTGCCCTTGTGGTGATTTTTTTTTAAAGTTCAACATTTGATTTCAGTATTTACACTTTTATTATGTTTTAGAATCTGACATGTAGACATCAAACAAATGAGAATTTTAGTCAGATTGCATAAGTTAAATTGTTAGTTTAATTTTCAGAAAATTTCAATTACACACATAACTGTTGCATTCCATGGTAAATCACTTCTTTAATGTTGGATATCATAGAAGTGCCAATTAGGGCTACTGTAGTCTCCTATTTTTACTACACTGATATTCCCGCTCCATCCCACTTATATACCTGACTTCTGGAATTCAAACAAACATTCCTAATTTTGTACATACCTCTATTTATATGGTCTGCTAATTGAGTCTTTTACTAGTCCCTATGGGTTTTGATTAATCCCCTAATTCACCATATAAGGTGAGGGGTATTTTTGTGATAATTTTTTTCTTAAACCAACACACCATATATAGTTATTTTCTTCATGACATTGTTACATTAGCACTATAATTATATAGATAAGTTCAATATTATTCAGTTATACCCTTCTAATATTATTTAGCCATACAATTCTATACTTATTTATGAATCCCACTAATTTTATAATACTATTTACATAATAAATTTCAAACAACCTAAACTAACTTTTCCATAACACCACACACCTCTTCCCATTCCAGAAGTAATGGTTATTTTACAAAGTCTCTTAGGTATGGAGGTGTTTTTTTATTTTTTTTTGGGATATGGTAGGTTCATTCTTCTCTTGATTGTTTCTTGACTGTTCAGCACTTATCACTGGCCCTCTAGTTTTAGGTGTAT
The DNA here is from genome assembly GCA_028023455.1 of Epiperipatus broadwayi. NCBI lineage: Eukaryota > Metazoa > Onychophora > Udeonychophora > Euonychophora > Peripatidae > Epiperipatus > Epiperipatus broadwayi. The sequence continues at coordinate 10,906 of JAQFVV010008096.1, forward strand.
TATCTTCTTCTTTAATATCTGCTTGGATTTCTGGGTTAGCAACCTGGATCTTTCTGATTTCCAGTTTAATCTGTTTTGTTTTGTTCTCATTGTTTTGTTCTGGGTATTTTCCTTCACAGATCAGACAACTCTGGTCACAAATATGGTTAAATTTTTTTTGTATAGCATCTCAACTTTCATTTGCACTGGCACAATATTCTTTGAATTTATGCTTACTACTTCACTTTTTATCCAGATTTTCCAAAGACAATCTCTAATTTACAGCTTGTCACCAATGTTAAACATTTCATGCTCTGATTCTCCAGTTTCTCAGTCATTTCAGGTAGTAACATATTTAGCTCTGTCTGTAATCTTTGTTTCAGGAACAATTCAGCTGGTGATTTTCCACTTGCTGCCAGTGGGGTGGCATGTTCTGTAAGATTATTTAGTCTAATACCTCTGGTATCTTTGCAGGGTTTCACTTTCTTAGTGAACTTTTAGCTGTTTTACTGCATTTTGGCTACATCATTGCTTTCAGGGTGGAACAGTGATGTATAGATATGTCTAATATCTCTGATCATCAAAAACTCCTTGTATTTTGATGATGCAAAAGCTGGACCATTGTCTGTGACTAGAATTTCAGGATATTCTTGGGTTGCGAATAATGAACTTAAAAGCTTTATGTCATTATCTACCCCAATATTGTTAATGACTGTATTCTATTTAGTGTGAGTAAGCATTGAACAATACTACAAAAACATATATAATGAAAGAGCCAGCATAATCTACATGAACACACTCCCAAACTCTCTTAGCTGATGGTCACAGATTATATTCTATCTTTTTCTGTTTGATATTTGATTGACAGTCTACTCAGTTTTTTTTGTGAATATTTCTATCTCTTAATTCAGATTTAGACAACAAACATAATTCCTTGTCAATGCCTTTGCACACACTATCCCATGATGACCACTATGAAGAACACCTAGAAATTTGTTTCGGCCACTCAGCAGTATCACAACGTTTTTGCCTGTGAGTATGCAACACTTACATATTGATAGCTTAGCAGGTGTATTCCACAATGCTATTGGTAGGTTTTTAGTTATTCTGTAAGGCCAATCTTTACTCATCCAACCTTTAAGTATTTGATAGCCTGGGTCAACATCTGTCCAATCAGCTATGCCTCAACTACTCATCACTTTAAATACCCAATCATGAGGTATATGGCAGCCTTGATAATGCTGCAGCATTTTGGATCAATTTGCAAGTCCTATATTGTATTTTGTAGTCATATGCCAAACCATAAGCTCAGGTGATTATGAATAGGTTTCACTTTTGTGAATATTCCCAGCCAATGTTTGTGATCTGTGGTTATGGTAAACTTCCATCCATACAAATGCTGGTGGAATTTCTTCATTCCAAAACTATTGCCAATGTATTGTTATCTATTTGGCTATAATTTTTTACAGCACTAGATAGTGTCCTTGAAGTTTAATCTAGTGGCCTTTCATCATAAGGGGTGGAGTGTGTTAGCACTGTACCTACTCCATACTTTGATGCATCTGTTGTCAACTATAATTCTCTCTTGTTATCATAATGCACTTGTAGTTTCACTGATAACATTGGGACTTTTGTTTTATTAAAGGCATTTTTTTCTGACATCCATTTCAAGACATAATTCTTCTTCAGAAAATTGAACAGCGGTTGAGCATCTAGAGCTTTCCCCCTTAGGAAAGTTTCAAAGTAATTGATGATAAATCCCAGGAATGACTGAAGTTCTTTCACATTCCTTGGTCTAGGTTCATTATTCACTGCCTTTGTTTTTTCATTTGCTGAGGATTTATCCTGTCCATATATTATGTGTCTCAAAAACTTAAGTTTAGGTGTGTTCCATATATTTATCGGCATCCAGCATTGCTCCAAATTTCTCCTACACACTTGGATGACTCTATCTCTGAGGTTTTCCTGAAAGTCAGCTGTAATAAGAATAACATTATAATATGGGATGACTCCTGTCAGTCCTTTTACCAAATGATTTATCTTTGCTTGGAAAATGTAAGGAGCCACACTAATCCTGAAAGCAGCTGATTACATTTAAATAACCCAAGTTGTGTCATTATGGTCAGCAACTTCAATGTTTTTTACTCACAGGTATTTGAACAAATGCAACATGGAGATCGAGCTTGGAAAAATGTGTAATCTTCTCCAAGAGGACTACAACTTCTGTTGTGTTGGGAACTGCTATGTATTTTTACAAAAGTTTGTATTTATTGTCCCTCTACAATCTCTACAGAGTGGCACTTTGCCATCATATTTGTTCACCACAATAGCTCAATCTGCATCTTTGTTGGGCTTGTAATTCCCTTTTTCATAAAGTCATCCAGTGCTTTTTCCACCCCATTTCACTATGCATATGGTACTTTCAGGTTTTTGCATATTACAGGTATAGAGTAATCCTTTTACACCAGATGCACCAGTATTGTTTGCATTTGACACAACCATGTACTAAATAAAAGTGGAATTTGTAATTGTTTTCAATATTATTTTTTTATTACATTGATCACGATTACCAGTGATCAGAGTCATTTCCTACTGATTAGTGGGTTTATTTGCTTATGCACTATAAATAATGCTAGCACTCTGCTGTTCACATTCAATTCCTACAATCTCAACTGTGTTTCAATTTACAGCTCTAGTGCAAATTCCAGTCATCTCAATGTTTTTTTTTTAAAAATCTGCTTTCTTTAGTAATGTTCTTCCAATCTCTTGAAAACATAAGGGAGACTTGTGATACACTATCTATTTCCATTTTGAAATGCTTCCCTCAGACTTCACTTATTAAAACTTTTATATTGTATGTTTCTGTGGATTGCTTCTTAAACTTAATTAATTAAAATCTCTCATCAGAGATCTTCATAATCTGTGGCTTGACTGTTTTTGTTGGGATTGCTACAATTTTTCTTAAAGTGTCCTGTTTTTCAACAGTGGTAATATATGCAAATTGCAACTATAATATTTTTGGCTCCTGCTTTTCCCTTCTTGTTTGACTGTTCTCTATATCATGTGATACTTTATATGTTGTGACATGTTATTTATGTATTCCTAAGCTTGGCCAATTACTAATTTAAGTGCCATTCCATTTTTTTTACTTTTTCTTTGTACATTATGGTCAAGTCTGCTAGTTCATAAATTTTGTTTCATGTAATCCTAGTAACAATTGTTTGAGGAGCCCTTTTTCTAAGAACTGGCCATAAGCACATTTTTGCTACCTCTGGTAGAGCCACATCCTATTTCTTAAAGGTTTCATCTTTTTCATCTCATTGTAGTCTATAATGTAATCTTGTGATAAGTTTTGACAGGAGAATCTGGAACTCTGCAGTTACTTTAGTGACTGCTTCATTATATGGCAATCTTTCAGGTTCATCAGACTCACACAAATGGTTGGCTATTTCTAGTACTTTGATGCTTTTAAAACCCAAAAAAGTAGCTATTATTATATGAATTTCTTTAACTATATTTACAAGGAAATATTTTTGTACTAATTTTATATATAATGGCTAGTTGCCCAGATTTTCACAACAAAGTCTTCTATTTGTAATTTTATGTTGGCAGCCATTTTCAATGCACAGATTTATTTCCAGTTGGAGTTCACTTTTTGGCTTTAATGCTAAAGTCTGACAATTGTTTGTTGTTCCCAAAATCTGTCTAATGGTGATTGTCTCAACAGCAACAGCTTTGATGTGTATGCATCAAACAAATGAAAATTTTAGACAGATTGTGTAAGTTAAATTATTAGTTTAATATTCAGAAAATTTCAATTACATACATAACTGTTACATATGTTGGCAGAGCTCTCTTTTAAAGTTGGGTATCACAGGTCTTCTCATTAGAGACATTGTTGTCTCTTAGTTTTACTACCCAATTCTCCCTCTATATTAGACTTATATACCTGACTTCTGGAATTCAAACAAAACATCTCTAATTCTGTAAATACCTCTCCTTATAAGGTCTGAAAACTGGGCCCTTCACTAGTCCCTATGGGTTTAGATTAATTCCCAAATTCATCATAAAATGTGAGGTATTTTTGTGGTAAATTTTTCTTGAACCTTCATACCATATATTGTTATTTTCTATATGACATTGTTACATTAGATCTATAATTATTTAGTTAGGTAATTCAAATATTATTTATTTACATACTTCTAATATTATTTAGTCATACAATTCTATAATTATTTATGTATCCCTCTAATTTTAGAATACTATTTACATAATATTTTTTTTCAAATAATCCTAAACTACTTGTCCATGGCACCACAGAATCCAATAAATTGGTTTTGTTATCAATAAAAGTATATAAATTAAAAACATCTTTAAAAATCACATTCGAACTTTGAAAATATGCAAAAATAAATAAATAAATAAATAAATTGAAATGGTTAGACACAACAATAACTTTTTTCTCACTGGTTGATTACAGCAATCCTGGTAGAAAAATAATTTAACAAACTATTTTTGATATAAAATTGTATTAATTATTCTTCTCAAATATAAATTATTTTATGAACAGAAATACAGGTCTGGAAACATCTTGCAGCCTAAATCTGATAATGTGGTCAGCTCCAATCAGTAAGATGGCAACACAAGATGAAAGAGGCCTGACTTATTTCCAGAGACAAATACACAATTAACAAAAAAAGACTTCTACATCCCACTTTCAATAAAATGGCCAACTTAAACAACTAATTTACTATTCAAATATGCTAATTACTTATTCTCATCTCTTTAAAAAGTCCCACCATTATATTTCCATTCCCATTTCTATCTGTATGATTAGCACAATTAATTAGTCAAAAGAGCAGTTGGGAAATTTTGGTAACTTTACAAATTTAAAGCTTATCCTTCATACATTTATGTGTATACTCTGTTACATTTTTCTGAGATATTGATTATGAAAACTTTTAGACATTACATGTAATAATTAATAAATATTTCAACAGCTTTATATGGATTAAATTAGCACAACATTACTGTTCATACTTTCTTCTTTAGCATTGCAACAAATTTATTTCAATATAAAAAATATATAAGTATGGTCATATAAACTTGTAAGCTTAAATAATTATTATACAAATATGTTGTAAAAATATTCATAAATATTACAAATGATACCATAAAAATATACAATGTTTTTTATTGATTGCTAACAACAAGAAAATGTAGTTTAAAATTTTTTTGCAGCAGCTCTCCAAGTGTGAGCACAATGAAACTATTAATTATCAAAATAGTTTACACTGTTTATATCATTTGTAGTTTTATTTGGCTACATAATTCTGACCTATTGATATATTTTTTGAAGTAATAAATGATTTTTTTTCTAATTCCAAATTCTCTATCGAAATGAATACAATCCAGCAAATTAGTGCTAAACATAACTGCTGAAAAGCTAAGGAAAGTCATGATCTATCGGCATCGTATCCAAATTAAGTAATTTATAGAGTACTAATGAGTGAGTTAATTCAGCAGTGAACATAAAAACTCAGAATAAAAAATGTATTTATTGTTTTTACCAATATATTTTTTTTCCAAAATAATATAATTAGTATTTAAAATGAGGCTGACTAATATAAAATAAGCGTGTATAATATTTTCCAAAGGTTTTTTTGTTTTTAAATAGAGAGTCACACATTTTGCCACATGAATAGCTTAGATAAATTCATTTATTTTATACATTATTATCAAAAATAAAAATAATGATACAACCTCTGAAAAAAAAAATTATTGATATTCAATGACAAATTAATAAATTGTGATTTTTTATAATGAATAAATTTAATTTTTCACTATGAGTAAAAAGACTGAGTTATTAGCACAAATGGATTATATATATATTATTACTATTTGCGGGATATTCCGTGTAGTGAAAAAGCTAAATGCTGACCTTTCAGTACAATATCAAGTACCTTCCTCAGAGCGTCCTCTTTTTCAAATCATAAGAATGCATGTGAGATTTAAAATCATTTTTATCGTTTTCTTTCTCCTCATATTTAAATTCTATTGGTTGAGAAGTTTTAAAATTTATTTTCTTTTTCAATAGTTTCTTCCAAATGTTAATCTTCTTTAACTCACACCTTTCATTTATGCTCTTGGGCCTTTTAAAAATCTCTATAGCTTCTCTTAGCAATCTCTGGTCATATTGTTCATTTTTTGCTAAAATATTTGTTTTTTCAAAATTGATATCATGATTTGTTAATTTAATATGAGAAATCATGATATCAATTTTGAAAAAACAAATATTTTAGCAAAAATTGAACAATATGACCAGAGATTGCTAAGAGAAGCTATAGAGATTTTTAAAAGGCCCAAGAGCATAAATGAAAGGTGTGAGTTAAAGAATATTAACAACATTTGGAAGAAACTATTGGAAGAGAAAATAAATTTTAAAACTTCTCAACCAATAGAATTTAAATATGAGGAGAAAGAAAACGATAAAAACGATTTTAAATCTCACATGCATTCTTATGATTTGAGAAAGAGGATGCTCTGAGGAAGGTACTTGATATTGTACTGAAACGTCAGCATTTAGCTTTTTCACTACACGGAATATCCCGCAAATAGTAATAATAATATGACATCTTTTATCCATGAAAACATTAGAATTAACATATATATATATATATATATATATATATATATATATATATATATATATATATATATAGAAATTGGCAGGTATTTGTGTATATATTTCTACAGGTCTCATACTTATATAAACAATAAAATATCAGAAAACTTTTGAAAATGCCATTGTAATATTGCCTTGACAACATATTTCTGATAATATATATTGGCTTATTTAAGGGTATTAATAATAAGTATTGAATACTTGCATATATATATATATATATATATATATATATATTCATTTAAAAAATTACTATCAAGTGATATATCATATGATATATATATATATATATATATATATATATATATATATATATATATATATATAGAAATTGGCAGGTATTTGTGTATATATTTCTACAGGTCTCATACTTATATAAACAATAAAATATCAGAAAACTTTTGAAAATGCCATTGTAATATTGCCTTGACAACATATTTCTGATAATATATATTGGCTTATTTAAGGGTATTAATAATAAGTATTGAATACTTGCATATATATATATATATTCATTTAAAAAATTACTATCAAGTGATATATATATATATATATATATATATATATATATATATATATATATATATATATATATATATATATATATATATATATATATATATATTGAGGCGGTATTTTTTTCATCTCATAATAGAATAGAATATTTCTAAATCCAACTTATAATGAAATTCCAAGATTGACCAAAATAACTTTAAAAAGGCCTAATAATGTATATTCATATATCTTATCAATGCATACTTCAAATAATGTTAACTAATCTCTATAAATAAGGCAAAAATGCTTCTGAAGATTAAGATAATACATTTAAATGGTAGAATTAAATATTACCTGGTATGTGAATTTTCACACATATTTATAAATGAAAGAAGTTTGTAAGTTTATAGATTTCAAACTTTGTAATTTTTTTTAAATTTTTATTTATTTCTAGAAGTTTATAAATCTTATATACTAATTAGCTTTCTTTGTCTAAAAGTTATAGTTACTAAGATGACAGACCCATATATATATATATATATATATATATATATATATATATATATATATATATATATATATATATATATATATATATATATATATTAGAATGTTTATCAAGTTTACATCTGTTTTGTACAATAGTTTATTTCTTGGAAATTAGCTGACTATACATGTGTTTTAAAATCTGTAAAAACAAGAGTAAACTTAAAAGACATTAACTTTAGTTTTGTAACAAATAGAAAGCTAGATAACATACTATTTTTCTCAATTACGGTGGTAATAATTTTGTTTATAAAGCTTTTAACACACATGCAATATACAGATTAAAAATTTGACCAATTTTTAAACAAATCCTGACATTTTTCAAGGGAAGAGTGGCTTATTATAAAAAAAAAACTCTGATTTGAATTAAAATAGGTCACACTCTATATAATTTTAACTTGTAATTCTTTTGGGAGCTATGACTATCTGTACAATGAATAGTCAAGTCTAGAAAGGTCACTCATTGGTGTCTGACCTTGTGAAAGACAAGTCTGCCGTGATGGGAGAAGTTCAAATCAGCAGCCTGCCTGGAAAGTAAAGATGAATCAGATCATCCAAGAATAGCTGTGCCCAATGCCATGTAAAAAAGATGTCTCAGCAGAGAAGATTGGTAAAATAATATGCAGAACTCTGTAAAACATTTTCTTTATGAATTTCTTAAATAATTTTAAGCCGGCTGTATATAAATGTGCACAAACATCTATTAAAATTTTCTATTGTATAATTTTGTTAATCAAGCTAAATTGTAACTAATTTCCTAAAATTATTTAAGAATAACTACTTTGTAAAACACACCTAACTCTTTAACATAAAATATCTTAATAATGTAATTCTTGTTAAATTTAAATTATACTCTAAATATATTTCTATCTGTGGTTATGTTTTGTTTAATTTATTTTTTATGAATTTATGCAGTGACTTATTAAGAATGGAAATTGATACTCAGATTATGTAGAGGAAAGGTGAGAGAGATGATTAGAAGCTTTCCATAAACAACTTATATGCATCCAAGCATACACATACAATCTCCAGTCTGAAAACCTATCGTATATAATAAAATAGATATTATGTATTAGCTGACTAATTAGGTTTGCTCATTATTAAGAAAATACTTAGTTGCTTAATGCAAGAGAGTATTTGAATCAAATAAGTAAGTCCTTATTGTGGTTTATTTCACCCTAGAATTATAATATGAACTATAAAGATTAATTATAAGTTAGATCACTTAATTAACTTCTTATCATATTTGGTTATGCTAACATATAAACTGGTATACAATGATTTAGTGGAAAGAAAATATAGATTTAACACATTTTAGATTTAATAAGATGATCATTAGTGTGGCAAATTTATTCTTTATAAAGCAAACATATGTGCATATGTGCCTTGCTATATACATATATTTTATTAAATGAAATTATATTAAATGGAATTTGGTTTGAGGCTATTCCATATTATAGTTCTGATAGCTTTTCTTAGAACTGGAACATAAAGGGTTCAGATTGTTCCTGTTTCAAGCTAATCAGACATCCAGATCTAAATGTTTGGTTATTATAGAAAGTTGTGTGGTCCATGGGCACTGATCATTGAGTTGATAGATACCATGAGTAAACATACATTTGAGATGCCATTTTATTTTGGTTAATATAATGCAATAGCATCATAAATTTTGCTATAACAGATTCCAGTTTATTCCACAATTAATATTAATAAACCAACTTTGATTTGAATTCATGATCCAGTTATGTAATAATAATCTGTATAGAGAGCTAATTTAGGCCAGCTTCAAGGTACCAAAAGTAACTAATTAGTAATTATCTTTTTTTTTTTCAAGTTAACTGTTTACAAACCTTACGGGCCTCTCATAGCATAAATTAGACATAATTAAAACCGTAGATTATAATGTAATAAAGTTGTTAAAGTAATAACTTCCGATTTAATTGCCTAGTGCATAATATGAGATTATGTAACTCACTTTTTCATCAAATTGTAACACCTGTTGTGAATTCCAATGCAAAGATGGGTAACTTTCTTAATGATTTGATTTGTTTTAATGATTTGTTTTGTTTTATTAAAAGATATAAAATATAAATTGTTAAATGTATTTTTCATACTTCGTTTTAATCCAGTCAAAACACATTAATTCTAGTTTATTTAAGTGCATTATGTAACTATGCATTATAATTCTGGGTTGGTTTATCCAATTATTAATTATCTCATAATCCATAGATGTGTGTGCTTATTTGACTCATAGCTATAAGAGTCTTTTGTTTTATCCTTTGCTAGTGGCAGAAGCAAATCAAAGGTGTCTGAGTCTAGCCTCATATATGTCATTCATAGGATAGTAAATCATGGAGCATTGGTGAATGAGTGAAAGTGTGAATTGATTTGAGGTCTCCACTCCTCATCTAGATCAGCTTTGAGGAATTTGCCAAAACTCTGGATTTTTTGTGTGAGGGTACAAATATGACTATTATAATATATATAATTGCTAAATAAGTTGAAAGTAGATGGATAACATTCTGCTTTTATTTCTCATATATTTTTCATAGTCCATTGTGTTTTTTTAAATATTTCTTCACTTTTATATTTCATTTCATAAAATCTTACTGTACCTTTTTGTTGCAATTCTTTAAAAATTATTTTGCAACATGTTGAATAATCTCTATTATGAATATGTAGGCTTGAACTTTTTGGAAACTATGGTTAATTTATTTGATGTTCTTTTTTTTAATATCAACTCACTTAACATTGATTTATAACTGTCTCAAATCTTGCAATTTTTACTATCGTTATAATTAATCGTACTTCAAAAGACTTGTAATTTCTACTATATTTATAATTAATTACATAATATGCCCAATTTTTGCCATGTAAAACTACCCAGTACTCACATGACATAAAGCTATTTCCCTAGTCAAACATTGGTGGTCGAGTGGTCAGCGCAGTGCCTTACAAACAGTTGTCCCATGTTAGCGGGTTCGCTTCCCAGGCCAATGCTATGACACAGAAAAAAAAACTATTTCCCTATTGAGTTTAAACCTTTTTTTTCTTTTATCCAATATTCCTGCTCTTCTCAAGTTATTTTCACTTAGCCTTATTACTGTTTTTCTGTGCAAATGTTCAAACTTAATTAAACTAATTATTTATTACACATTTTTCTTTAATATTTCTATTATTATTAGTTCTCATTTAACAATCACTATCTAACTCCTCTCAGGGCTTTAATTCTTTACTTTAATCAAATCCCACATTGTTAGTGTCAAATTATGTTCTGTAAACTTTCTTGCAAATCAAAATTTTGCTTAAAATAATACATGAATTGCTTAATCATCTAAATATTTTTTTTATTTTATCCATTAGGAAATAGCATATACTTGTATAGGTCATTTATTGTTAAAAACACCATTTTTCTAAGAAAGATTGATAAAAATAAGCAGCAATTCAAACAACTTCTTTACATACACACTAAAGACTCAGCTAGAGAACATGTTTCTCTAAAGATAAGAGGAATTATTCAATAATTTCAAAATGGCATGTGACATATAAATTTATATAATATAATTTAATCCTACAAAGTTTGTACTGCTCAAGTTAATATGAAAAGGTAAATATAATACAACAAGTCTCACATGAATTGACCCAGCTTTTAACAGGTTGTTGCCAGAATCATAGTGTTGGCATCAATCAGACAAACCTGGCTCAGTGCTCATGAATCTTATTGTATTATATTTATCTTTTTATATCATTTGAACAATATAAGTTTTGTATGATCATATATTTTATGAAAAGTGTATAATTTTTTGAGATTTACATAATACTATTTAATATTCAAATACAAGTATATTATATATACTTTTAAGCTAGATGTAATTTAGGGCATTTGAACCCAGACGTTCACACTCTTTTTTATCATTCATTTTATTTTTATATAACTGATACATATGACCAGACACATGCAAAACATAAATGATATCCAATATATGTATTTCATGCTGAACCAGCCTTCATCAGTTGGTCCAGATCAACACCTCCCAAACTTATATAAAATCAATTTTTAGTTCATATTAAGATAGCAAATCTTCAAAGTTTAATGTAGAGGCTTCAATCCTTCCGCTTTTCAACACTTCACCTGTGCACAACATTATTTATTAATCAAAAACCAATAATAAAAAAATAAACAAAAAAGGTAATAAAACATATCCACACACATATGAATGTTCTACACAGCTATAATAAATACCGAAAAAAATATTCTAAACTCTTAATGAAGATATACATAAATATTATTAAATGTAATTTAACATTTGTCACATATAAAATAAATGACCAAAAAAAAATTATTCTATGTGTTAGATCTTTTTCAATAAAGTATTTTAATATCTTACCACTGCATTTTTATTTATAATGTAAAAAGCAATTATTTTATCTAGCACCGTGTTTACAATTATATTACATTCAAATATCAGCCTTTCAATCTGATATTTGAATGTAATATAATTGTAAACACTGCGCTAGATAAAATAATTGCTTATTTACTCATAATTAAGTTTCAATAAGAATGACATTTAGTAAATTCTAAGTAATTTCACCAACATCATTCAGTCAAAAAAACATTGTAAATAGTAATTTAAAGTGAGAATTCTACTCATGCTCTGCTCAACAGTTCTTCAGATTTGCTCATATAAAAGAATTTGAGTCGTAGGAATAAGAGATCCTTTTTATTCCTGCATAAATACTATATCTTGGATTGAAGATGAAAATATTCATTTATTTAACACTCTCAAAAGGCACATGCTCAATTAGCTTGAAATGCTGATATATGAATGTAGTATAATGTAAAAGTATCATCACACTATTTAAAGAAGACAGTTTCATTTAAATAAGATTTTTAGTTTTGGAATATCCCATGAGGTTTAATAAATAATTATCCTTGCTTTTATTATGTTTGACATAACAGACAATTTGGTGCTGATTTAGGGTGCCCTCGTCACCATTTTATATTCTAAAGATCACCCAAATCTGCAACTTACATATCCAAGTGATTAATGGCATTGAATAATCCACATGGGACTTACTTGATTATGCCAGTGATAGTTTTGGGCAGTCCTTGGAATTCAAAATAGAAGTGATCAGAATCTTAATACTAAAAGTGTATAACATCTAAAATACATGTTTTCTTACAGTAATGATGGTGAAAACTGTCATCGTATATGGAAATAAGAAATTATGTTTTCAAAATATTTAGAAGTATTATTAATCCAAGCTTACAATTTTGAAATACTAAAAGTTTACACACTCTTAAATACAAATTTTATTACAATATATGTCTATAACCACATTTTGCAATAATGTAAAATTGATTGAAATAAGCTTATAATTTCAAAATACTAAAAGCTTGTAAATTTTAAATTACAATTTTTTTATTATACAAAATGGCAGTGAGTGCAGTCTAAATACTAACATTTTATAATTTCTAAATTACGAATTTTTTTTTACAATAACGATGGTGCAAAGCACCAAAGTATGCAGGAAGGGAGAAGGATATTTTCGATGATACTTTGTATCATCAAAAAAAATTGAGAAGTCTGATCGAACAAACCTTTTAATTTTGAAATATTAAAAGCTTATAACTTCTAAAATATAAATTTTATTACAATACAAACCCATATGCACATGTTGAAATAACATAAATTGATGACACTAAGTTTATAACTTCTAAAATATAAATTTTATTACAATATATGGACCATACACACATGTTGAAACAATGTAAAATTCATCAAACCAAACTTATAATTTTGAAATAATGAGAGTTAATAATTTCGAAAATACAAATTTTATTATAATATATGTCCATAAGCACATGTTGAAATAATGTTAAATTGATCATACAAAGCTTAAAATTTTAAAATACTAAAAGCTTATAAGTTTTAAAATACAAATTTTATTACAATATATGCCTATAACCATATGAAATGAAGCAAATTAATTTTACATGCAATTGGATTTTTTTGTCAGAGAGCAACTGATGTTGCATGTTTCCTTTGTTCCATGAATGTTGAAAAAAATTGGAGATAAAAAATAGTGTTGTTCACATTTGATTTTCTGATGATGAAATTAGATTCACACTTGATCATGTAAATTCTTTATGAGTTTTTGCAATTGATACAAATCTATATATCTATTTATAAGGTTTTCTATTTATTAACACTGAAGTGACTTTTAGCATCAACAAATGAATACAGAAAATTGATTAAATAATCCAGATTTTAGTATAAAATGTTGATTATTTCAAATGTAAAAGAAGTATTAAATTTTAAATAAGATAAAAACTAATATTTTCACTGTCAGTAGGTAGCATAAGCATTTTTGAGAAATTTGATGAATAAATCTCACTTAATTTTTTTTTTAGCTATCTGTCAGAAAATAACGTATGTGAGAAATGAAGTACCCAACATTTCTTGCTTTGGTAAGAAAGAATCTGATTTATTATTTTTTTATTAATTGTAAAATTAATATTCTTTACTTTAAATAATTATTATTTTAACTAATATTCAGATAAAATGTTATTTATTATTAATTGTAGAATAAATATGCTTTGGCAGTAGTCGCTACATTTATTCAACATTTGTTATTTTAATATGTCATTGTAGGTCTATATTTGAATAATTTTTTTATGTTAGAAGTTATATGCTTTTAGTATTTTGAAATTATAAGCTTGAATTGATCAATTTACACTTATTGAACATGTCTTTTTTAAATTAATATGTGTGTTCATTATTTTTTCTTTTACTTTTTATGTTTAAGTATTATCAATTTGTCTTTTAGAAATATAATCTTTAAGTATTTTGAAATTTATCCAAGTCTCCCATTTTTATAAGTGTACATTCAAATCATGTTATTGATCAAACATAGTTTTACAAAACTGACACTTTAATTTTTTAATTATTGATGTAAATTGCAATTTTGTAACAAGTGATCATATCATTACAATGTGCAGATTATTTAAGGTTATTTATCATTAGGATGTGTCAGCAGTGGTTTTGGATGATCCTTAGAATTCAAAATGGCTGTGAGAATACTCTATATCAGCACCAACAATTTTTCATATTACTTAAATAATGATTTCAAAAATATAATAAAATGCAACTTCTCTTCTTGATAAAACAAAAATTATATTTCTATTATATTCAGATTTGAATATACATATAATGAACAAAGGTCCATATTCTTAATAATGATTCCAATAGAAACAAAATGAATAAAACATTTCTTAATAATATTAATAAATGGATTACGATTTTTTTTTAATTTATTCAAAAATAGCAGAGATTTAGTGCATGTGGTTAACAATTTTAAATTTAAGCTTCTGGTATATTACTTTTTTCTATAAACTCGTTTGCAAGTCATGATTTTACATAATCCAAACATTGACAACATCAGAACCTTCCAATATTACAGTGAGCATACATAAAAAATAGCTTACTCTATATTTATTTTCCATAACTTAAATTATGCAGAAAATTAGCAGTATAATTAATGATAAATTTTCTCAAAATTACTATTTTGTACAATTTTTTTTAGCTTATATAGGAATTTAATTATCTCTAGTCAAATACTACAATTCAAAGATTGAATTTCTCATTCTGATATTTAAAATTTCTCCAACTCTTTTCCTCCCCATGACAACTACTAATAAAAGAAAATTTAATTGTTAATCCAACCCTTTTAAAAACTGTTATCATGTGATCTAAATCTTCTCCACTCCATCTATAAAGATAACTATTTAATCAAAGGTTTTAATATAAAAATAATTATTTTTCCTGTCTCAATGCATTGGCTGGGAAGTGAATCCATGACCATGGGACAACTGATTGTAAGGCAGCTGTGCTTACATATTATTTTTATCAATAAACATTATTTTATCTTAACATGTAGATAGTTTATTTTCTTTTTTAAATCTTATACAAAATACTTTACTTAAAATAACATTAAAATAATTAATATTATTTTATAAATAGACATTCATTTCCATTTCCATCCACTTCAATCAAAAGATTAACATGGAATTTATATTTTTGTATTAGTTCAAATTATTTTCTCCTATCGATTACAGAATATTATTTTAATAAAATATAATTAAGCAGTGTAAATCTTTGATATTTCATCAGCAGAAATATTTAAAAGTTTTAAATTATTTTATATCGATGAAAAATTGTGATGACTGTTTTAATTTCAAGTGTTTTTGTCAAAAATTCTTAGATAAATTTGAATTTAAAAAAGTTGATAAATTTAACAAGAAAATTGAACATTTGTTTTATAAAAATTTTCCGGATAAAATGAATGATCAAAATTATGAACATATCTGGTATAAATTTGGAGTTCAATCAAAAATAAATTTTAAATTATGCATCGAAATATGTTGCTGGTAGACGAAAACATTTTAATCTTGAATTAAAGTCTGCAGAACATTCATTTAGTTTAATTAAGTGTGGTTTTAATACTTGTAATAATATTGTTAATGTAGTTAAAAATAAAAAATAATAATAATTACAATACGAAAATAAATGGTTAAGTTAAATTAATAAATTTAAAAATGTTCTATTAAATAATGACTTAGTGTGTTTAAAGGAAAATAAAGGTCTTAGAATGTGCTTGAATATGAGAACAAAATATAATGAAAAAGTTATGGATCAAATGAAAGGCTTGAATTTCAAAAAAGTGAAATAATAAAAGTAGATACATCTTGCACAATATTTATAAATGTAATTTTAATAAAAACTAAAAATAAAGTTTTTGATAGCTATACATATTATAATTTATATTCATCACCCGCTATTTGTCCAAGGATATTTTCAAATATAAAGCAACATAAAGAAAAGTATCCATTAAGATTGATAATTGATCTTGGTGGTGCATATTATTATCAAACATATAGATATATTAAATCATTACTTCAAGATATTTTAGATTTTGGAGTATATTCTGTTCATCATTGCTTGATTTCATAGATAAAATTAAGACCATAAATATTGGCTTACATGACACAATTTGTTTTTTTGATATTAATGAAATGTATGAATTAATAGATCAAATAGAGTCAATTAATAATATTTTTAATGCTCTTGTTTCAAAAAATATAAAGTGTGATATTATAAATTTTATTATAAAAATATTACAGTTTATTGATAAAAATATTTATGTTCATTTTTAGTAATGAATATCATAAAATGAGTTATGGTTAGTAGTGTAGCTGATGTTTTATTTGTGGAAAATATGATATAAAAATCAATTTATTTAATGAATTAAATCAGATTAAGGATATAAAGTGGGTTATAACTCAAGAAAAATACAATACCGTAAAATTCTTGAATATTTGTGTTACACATAATGAATACAATTTGGATTATTTTATTTCAATTAAACCGATCGAAACTAGAGGTTTTATTTTATGTGAATCACATGTACCTATAAATCATAAGTTGTCTGGATTAAATGCATTCTTATTTCCAAATGAAAATTTATGCAAACATTCTAGTGATAAAATTAAAAATGTATATTTATTTGTTAATTATTTGTTGAAAATTGGTTATTATAAAAGTACTGTTACTAATATTAAAAAATTGAAAAGGAATCAAGAATATAATAAAAATAAAAATAATATCAAAGTGAAATGGATTTCCCTGCATTTTATATGGGATGACAGTGTTAAGTTTATTAGAAGAATTCATAACAGTTTGCACTATATTGCTTTTTTTCAACAAATAATACAAATAGATAACTTAATAACTATAAAATTTGAAATTCAAATTTTAATCAAAATTATATTATGTATAAATTGATGTGTAAATGTGGCTTACAATATACCAGTAAATCTAAATGTACATTGTAGAAGAGAATAAAAAACCATATGATTTTATATAATAGAACTCAAAAAAGAAACAATCAGAAAAATATGTAAATAAATCTTCATCATCTGTTATATTTGATCATAATAAATCTTGTCAATATGGATTTAAATTTGATTATAATAATATAAAAATTATGCAAATTGAGCATTGCCACAATAAACTTAAAATAAAAAGAGGTCATGTTGATTTCAAGAAATCATCAAATGTTAATGAATCAGTAATCATCAAATGATAAAATAACAGAATTGTGGGAAAACTAAACTAAATTGAACTATTGGTATTGTGAAAGGATGCCTTGTTTTAATTATTCATTGTTATATACTGTAACGGTCAGAAAACGTGTGACTCATAAACATAGTGCAGAATGCGACCACCATACAGAACAGCAGCACCATCGAGTAGCAAAGCCATCCATGGTACTGAGTTTGAACATAGTTTATTGGTTTCACAATACAATCCACAAAACAACGCATCTGATGCAACATTAGTAAATATTTCCTTAGGCACGGTGGTCAGGGATATGCAAGAGACTCATGATTTTATTCTCGAGTTAGCCAATAACCAAACTAATATTAATTAAACATTCATATTTACATAATCAAGGAAATATTATATAGAATGGGTATCGAATAAATGAAACGTAACTGCAGACGTATAGTTTAAAATTATTTATTAATACATTTTAATAAAACAATCTAATAATATTTTATGGACTAACAGCTTCAGTAGCAGGATTTGTGACATGATTATATTTTAAAGAATACATTTATTTATTTAGACATTATTTTATATTGAGGATTTCAGTAGCGGTATTTCCGATACTGTAATGTTTACAAAAGGAATACATTTATTTGAAGGCGTAATCTAGCTACCTAAAATTCTCGAGTAAGTATTTCTAATGCATGCCTGGAGGGATTTATACCTTTGCAATGCAAGAGTCTAAAGTATGGGTTATAAGAGTAATGGCAGATATATATTTATTTAATTACAATATTTATGTATAACTAAGGGCAAACATTTATTTGAGAGTGAATTATGAAGATAATGCAGAGGCGGAGTGATATATAGAATAATAAAATTAAGTGAAGGAACACGTGGTATGCTTTAGAAAGGCAATATGGAGTGGCAGTATATTGAAACTGCAATGCCGCGAATGGGTTTATAAGAGTAGCGGGCTGGTCTCTGCCTCGGCATGACAAAGTAAGGTGTCACATAAGCATAACCAGGGACAAGCGGTCCGTGTCACAGTTTTGCCAGCTGGCTGCATGACATTGACAAATCCTATGGGAGCATCCATTATGCCCACTTGTGTAGGATGACTGGGGTTAATTTCAACCCTGAAGAATCCGGAAATTTCATGGCAGAATGGATCATCGCGTCTCTAAAACATAACACATGTATACTGTATAAATGATTATGTTGAGATTTAAAATAGATTTCTGACTCGGCCCTACATTATCAACATTTACTAAAGAATGTTGGCGACTCTCAAAGAAATGTGATTTTCTAGAATTATTCATTAGATTTAATGAATACAAAACATATATAAATTGGGAATTATTATAACTAATACATCAGCCATTTGTGAAGTAATAGACTCCTGCATTACAATAAATGATGCATTGAATGTGTGTCGATTTATATGAAAGTTAAGTTAGTTATGAAAGCAAATATTAATGAAAATTTGACATGCATTCATTGTCCCAAGCGATCATAGATTTAAACTTTGAAGATTGAGACAATTATGAGCATGCAATAATTAAATAATAACTATAGATAAAATGTAGATTTTAACAATACGCAACCAAGATAGAATTAGGTAAGCTAGATTAGTAGAGAAATTTACACATTAAGTTAATTATTCAGTTTAGTTATAAATATGGTAGTTTTTACATTTTATAATTGAGATAAGTATTATGAAGAAGAGCTATAGCATATTATTAGAGTACTCTAGAGTTTGAACACAGACAGGTACCTGTTTTATAAGAAGTTTTCTGATTCCATTAGTTTAGCAGCAAAAAGTTCACGAGTGGCAATTCTTTCTTGTATTTAGATATTTCATTTAATTTCACAGCAGCAGCAGCTTTCTCATTCAGTTCAGGCAGCAGATCTTCATGGTGAATTTATGATGAGCAATGGAAAGTTCGGCATCTGATAGGCCATCTCCTGATGGAGAATAATCTAGGTGCTTTACTCGGTCATACCTTGGCAGGAACAAATTATTTTTATTATTTTTGGAGACTCTCAGTGATCGAGAGCAAAGCTAAAGTTTAAGTGAATGTCTCCAGAAAGTCTAAGATGGCCTTTTTTTTATCTTGATCTTTCACATTTTTGTTAAGATATTTTTAGGTTCTACTTAATCTGCCATGAGGATAATCAGTGCATTTTGTTGGTTTTTTTAATTAAAGAAAGCTGCCGTTCTATTGTTTACATTTTATATTTACTAATTATATTTTGGGGAATTTTTCTTTAATTAATCTATTATCTATCACTGACTGATGCTTTTCAATTTCAAAGACAAAAAGGAAAAAAACAAGATTATTTTAACTTTTAATTAAATATTACATCAGATTTTTTTAGAATTATTATTAAACGAAATTTAAACAAAGCAATAAATATGAACTTTATAATCCAAAATAAATGATTAAAATTATACAAAATCATATAACTAAAAGAAATCTAAATTATATTATTTTATCCCTATTTATTGCGTTTAATTTGAGATCGATATGTGTGCATGTTTATGCTGAATTCTACATATATTTATACATTTTTAATATTGCTACACACACAATTCGATACCAAAAAGTTTAAAATTGGGAGGGATATACCGCTCAGTGAGAGACGACAGAAAAAGGTGAAACTTAAGATTCGAATACGAATCTTACTGTTTCATTTCCCCGTACTTCCAGGGAACAATTAAGCAAGAACAAAGGAGGCAAGAAGGAGAAAAAAAAATTTACATTACATAATTTAAATACGAAAAAATTATTATTTTTTTTACAGATATATTGAAATATAGAAAGCAGAGATTACATGAAGCAACGAACAATTTATATACCCGGATCTAGAATTTATAGTTGAATTAAAATGGCCTAATTTGTCCGTGTCTGGTAGAAATCATAGTAATGTTAGTTAAACTGATTATATTTCTATAAAAAAAATTATTAGAGTAAGGTTAGTTAATATAATATAAAAAAAATTTTTAAGAGTAATAGTAATTAAAAGAATAATATATATATAATAACATTTCTATCTAAAATCCTATTTGACTAAAGTACAATCCATTCAACCAAGTTCATTATATCAAGTTCATTTTAATATTTTCATATACATTTAACCCATCCTAATAGTCTAATATTCTTACAACCCTGGGTCAGGTGGATAATACCTACATGGTTTGAGATTACGGGCATTGTATGTCCCTTTTATGGTATTTCCATCTTTTAATAAATATGCATTTGGGCCACATGTGCGATCAATTATAAAGGGTCCCCGGTACAAAGGAAAGAACTTTTTATATATTCTTTTCTCTTTGTTACTTTGTTGAGAATTCCGTACCCAAACATAGTTCCCGACCTGGAAATGTTGGCTTCTCCGATCTGCTCATAATTTCCGTTCTGCCCTTTCTGTAAGGCAGTAGTGTGCCATGTGTCTGTCAGTTTCAATATTAATTTCACGTTCATCCATAAGTAATGGCGTCTTGATCAGTAACGAGTCCGCTTTATCAAAATGCAAACATGTTGGTGTCATGCCAGTGTCCATCTTCATTTCTTCTTTAATGCTGACTTTATTCTTCGGTTCTGGTGGGCCTTCATCGGCTGGAATGAGGTCTCTTTGCTCATCACACTTTTTTTATTTTTACTACACTACCTGCTTGCCCTTCTACTACCATCGGTTCGTCTGATCTCTCTGACTTCCTTTTCTTTTCCATATTTTTAATCTCTTCTTCCTTTTTACTAACTGGGGATATTCCAAAATGTTCCTTTATGGCTTCTAACTCTCTCCACATAGTGTCTTTAAATTCCTTGATATTCTCTAACTTTTATCTTTTCTTCT
This sequence comes from Epiperipatus broadwayi, assembly GCA_028023455.1. Lineage (NCBI taxonomy): Eukaryota > Metazoa > Onychophora > Udeonychophora > Euonychophora > Peripatidae > Epiperipatus > Epiperipatus broadwayi. Next base: position 32,584 of record JAQFVV010008096.1, read on the forward strand.
TCCTGTCTCTGTTTTGATTCTTCATCTCTTCTTTTTCTCATTTTCTCCTCATACATTTTCTTCATTTCTTGCATATTCTGTCTGAGTATTTCCTCAATAAACTTGAAATTAAAGTCCATTGATCCTCTGTATTGTTGCGG
>JAQFVV010008097.1:0-42234 GCA_028023455.1 Epiperipatus broadwayi
AATTTAAAAGTAAACATAATTAATTGCGTGAATAAATTTTAATTATAATACTTAAATATATTTTTTAATTATAGAGAATGATTTAGAATGCTCGACTTATTTAAATAAAATGGAATTTATTGAATATAAAAAAATGAAAACATTAGTTAATAGATTTTATTTGCACACACATACACGCATTCTTGCACTGCACAGAAAAAGAACATATTATGCATAATAAACATGGGAGATATAATATATTTCCTTCTTTAGATTTTGAAGTTAGGTATGTGTATAATTTGTTGTAAAGAAACAATAATTTTGATCAAAGTTCATAATCTTAGGAAAAGTCCTGATTTAAATATGAGGAATTATATAACGTCTGATATTTTATTCTACGAATGAGAGTTAAAATATTAATTCAAATATGAGGGATTATGGATCATTTTATATTTTGATTTTACGAAATTCGAATTTAATAGTTATGAGATTGCCTTTTAAAGTATGACTTAAAGAATGAATCCGAGACAAAAGAAGTAAAATATTTACCTAGGATTTTGCGTAGTCTTCTGTGCTTCTAATTTGGTGAGGGGTTCGAACCGGTTGGATACGTTTCCATAATAAGTGATTATTTATTTTATATAAGTTCAGCATAGTATGTTTGGGCGATTCTTGTAAGTTAGACGGGACAACGTCATTTGATTGATTGGGAGTACTGATGTTTGGACGACACTGTTGTTGAACGCTCAGAGCGGTGGAGATGTTCTGGCAGCGGAGCGTCGATCAATCACTGAGGGTTTCTTACCCATCATGACGATCGACGCTCTAAAGGTTAATTTCATAGTGGTCATATTGGGTAGACCGGGTAGCAAAAAAGAAAGTTCTGGTTGTAGCTTCTGGAAGAATTTAAAAAAAAACTATAAGCATAAGCATAACAAAAACAAAGAATGTGAAAAACTGTAACCAAGGTGTAGACAAAGACTAAGACTCATATTTATATGGGTTGGCTATTATCTGAGGATCCAATCTCCCCCCAGAGTTCAATATTCTCTGAGTTGTCGTTGGGGTCCGTGTCCTACGTAGTGTTCATTCAATCCATATGCTTGAGGCAATCTTAGGTTTAGGCAATCTCATATTGCAATCTCAGTTAAAAAATTTATACTTATTCATACCTTTGATGCATACGTCCGTGTGTGTTTTAAGAGAACAATATAATCTTACACACGTTTAAAAGTCGAGCATTTAATCTCAAAATCACCTCTATAAGCTTTTAACTTTCGCTATAGTTATAATTTAAAATAAACCCCTTTTTAATTACCCCCGCGGCATATACAAGTAGAAATTACTTATTGAGATTTAAATGGCATATTAGTAATATTTTAATATTTTTTATTTTTTAGAGGATATTATTATAATAGATTATATGAAAGCCTTAAATCATTTAATTAGAATTATTAACATTTTATTAACTATTTAATCAGAAATATTAACATTTATTTTATTAGTGTATTTTTATAAAGTATTGAAAGAAAATACGTTTATTTTTTATCATAAATTGAAAGTAAATAAAATATAGAGTATTTACACTGCTTGTGTGTGTGGGTATATACATGTACTGACTTTGTCTCGGTACAATATATATATATATATACAAATTATTCTTTCAAATAATAATTATTTGGATTATATGACATCACACACGTAAGTAATAGTTTATATTCATAACGATATGAAGAGATATCCTTTCATGAACAAGAATTATTTCAAAATACTATGAATTAATCAAGATTCTGGCTTTATCGAGGACAATATGATAGGAAATTAAACTGATTCTTACCTTAAAAAAATTTGGTCATTCAATCTAATAAAATTAAACAGGCAGATATACATGACACTTATACATCTTCTGATGTTTGTAATCTATCTTTAAAATATAAGTAACATCCATTCTAATGGATAAAAATATTCCGATGGTTTTGCAACATAATGAAGCAATTTCTATGTTTTTTTCGCCTTTTTAATAAATTGTCATTTCCGCCATAAAATTTTCTTAATGTGCTGCCCTCCATTTTGTTCAGTCAACGATATATTTAAAGAAAATAAAAAGAAAATCATATAAAAAAATTTATATGTCCTTCTGTTTAAAGCAAAAACGGTAGTCCAGTATTTACCTTGCTATGACATCATTAGCCTGAAGGCATACCACTCTAACCATCCGATTTGTGGACAAATGTAATCGCTAAAATTTTGCCGCATATCACGTGGTGACGTTACATCAAAGATCGCTAGATTAGAATGGGATGCCCTCAGGGTAATGACATCATAGAAACAAAGAGCGGGGGAAAAGGCACGTGGTACAGGGTCATGAGGTAAAAATGGAGAAAAAGGCACATGGTACAGAATAATGCTGGTGCTGTCCATCCTGAAAAAAAAAAGGTAAAATTAATAAATAGGACACAAAATAGAGTGATATGTGGCAAAAAAAGGTTAAAAGTAATATATACATCATGAATAATTAACTAAAATTGGATGCAAAATAGGAAAATGTAAGATAAATATCACTACAAAATTGATAAGTAAAAACTGCGAGTCCACAAATCCTGAAAAAAGAAAGACACAAAATAGAGTGATAAGCGTAATATATACATCATGAATAATTAACTAAAATTGGACGCAAAATAGGAAAATGAAAGATAAATATCACTACAAAATTAATAAGTAAAAACTGTGAGTCATTGCCATGACAACGTTCATGTGTTCTTCCAATGACGCAAATATTGGAAATTTATTATGCCTTCAGGCTAATGATATCATAACAAGGTAAATACTGGATTACCGCAAAAACAAGAGAGAGAAAATGAGTTTAAACTATTTTCTATTCATAAGATTTTTTTTATGTCATTGTAACTATAGCAACCCTCTATATTCACTCCTTAAGTGATGTCCAGTAGTTTTCTCTAATAAAAATTTGTATTATTCAACAAATAAAAATAAATATTTTAGAATTATTACATACAATAAATATTCACATTTTATAATGCCAGTACTATTTTACATACTAACAAAAAATAAACAATCTACATTACATTTTCAATATATTACACTGAAAATATATTTTTATATATATTTGTTAAAAGGTTACCTTGCTATCAGTTTCCTTGACAACAGTTAGAAATTGTTGATTGTTATTGATATTGGAATTGCCTAAGTGTTGAGAGGTTTTTAGTGATTACTTATAGATCCATTTAGCCTTGAACATTATCAGACTTATTATTTAAGTAATACTTTGAGTGTAATTCGAAATTTATAATTGTAGTTTGTAATGTTTATTGGCTGTTTATTAATCTGCATTCAGAATAGGTTTTATTTACCTATTTAAGGAGCTTTACAATCTCTGTGGGAAATTTGCAATCTTTAGTGTGTATGTAAGTATATTAGACCATTAATAAGAGTGGTACTCTATCCTTATTGTTAAAAGGAAGTTGCCTTGACAACAGTTAGAAATTGTTGATAGTTATTTATATTGGGATTGTCTAAGTGGTGAATGGTTTTTAATGATATTTCTTTTGTATAATATTATACAAATAAAAAGGACAAATATATTTGAAATATTAAATATTTATTTGTACTGTTTATAATTTACTATTGTGAATGCAATTATAGGGGATTTTTTTTCATATGTCATAGCATGGCCTGGGACATGAACCCACAACCGTCTGCAACCAACTACTTGCTTGCAAGATGGCTAACAACGCTTGACAATTATAGGGGATTTAAGCCCAGACTTTCAAACTCCCTTTTGTCATTCACTCCATCTTATACAAACCAATACACATGACAACATACATGTGAAAAAAATAAATAATCTCTAATATTTGCATTTCATGTTGAATCAGCACTCATCAGTTGGTCCATATCATCATCTCCCACACACATACATAAGCAGTGCTTGATTTATATTAAGATAGCAAATCTTCAAACTTGAATGGCAGGCTGTAATTTTCTCTACTCTCCAACTCTTCCACCATCCAGATCAGTAAAAATCTAATGCATATATTGAAGATCATTTAATCTTTTTCACATGTATATGGTCATGTGTATCAGTTGTATAAGATAAAGTTAATCCAAAAGAGAGTTTGAAAGTCTGGGCTCAAATCTCCTATAATTACATTTAGCTTAAAAGTATATACAATATATTTGTGTTTAAATATCAGGAATGCAATAACTAAAATGAAAACATATAACAAAAGAATAATAATTTTATCCAAACTATGCTTTATCATTTTCATATTCATTTCCCTTTTTAAAATGAATGCTAACCCGTTATTTTATGCTCAGAACCAAATGACTACAGGAGAAAGATAAAAGAGGCATTCTACATTAACAGAGACATCCATGCAATCAACAGAAGAGACACGTGCCGACATTTGAAAAAATGGGCTACTTAACAGTAACTCATTTGAATATTCTCATTTACATATATCAAGTACATTTTCACGAAGGCTATGAGTATGAGGCACGGTTCCTCGAAAACGTTCAGCCAAATTTATTACTAACTATATTTTTTCTCTAATAATTTACAATTAAGTATTTTCATTTTTACAAATAAGGAGAAATTAAAACCACAAATATAATTAATAATAAACAGTTTTATATTAATTTTACCATTGTCATAGCAACCCAGTTCAATACTTCATATGTCAACATATTCACCATTCAATAATCAATCAAAAAAAATTATGACTGACATTCTATCACATACTGAAATACATCTCAAATTTCAGTAGGTATATATATAATATTTGAAATGCCCCATAGCTATATTATTGCAGTCACACTCCCCTTTCAAATAAAGAAAACTCAAATTTTAACAATCCATGTGTGATGTCTCTCTCTCTATCATCATCATCATCATCATCAACCATTATCACTCTACTACAGGATGAAGGTCTATCCAAGTTCAATCCATCTTCTCTAATCTTTAGCTTCTCTTTCCACATCACCCTTGCACACTTTCTTATTTCATCAATCCATCTCACATGTGGTCTATTTCTGGGTTTTTTACAATCTCTTGGAATTTAGTTTAAGATTTCAATTGTCCACCTATTATCATCTTTTTTAGCAATATGTCCACCCCAACTCCACTTCAATCTTTTAATTTTTTCAATGAGGTCAGTAACACCTGTTTGTTCTCTTACTCGTATATTGCATTTTCAATCTCTTCTTGTTACTCCTAACATGCATATTTATATCCTCTTGCCATCACAGGATTCAATAATTCCACTGTATTTAATCTATAAGCTAGTATTATTGTATTAATTTTGCAATCTTTTTCTAAAAGACATAGATGACTTATTATGATTTCATATTATCATTAAAGTGTTTCTCTAAACACATAGACTAGTATTTAAATTCCATACTAATATTATAGTTCATTCTATAAACCATATGGGTTACTTTTAGAATTTCATAAAATGTACTCTTTCTGTAAATATCATGTAAGTTAGTATTATAATTCTATATGAATTTTGCCATCGTTTTCTAAATAACATATACATGAATGCTATAATTCAATACAAAGTGTTTGTCTAAACTATACATTAGCTATTTTAGTTGGGATAATATGTTGCACTATTTCCATTATTTATCATTAAATGTTGAATGTCTAGAAAAGTTTAAACTTTATTTAAACTTTTCCAAATACGAACAACTGTAACAACACACAAGTTAGTAGACAACCCAGGTTAGTAGATTCCATGTTATTAAAACAGACAAAACTCTCCATACAGTAGTGCCACCTAGTGCAAGCCAGAGTAATCAATGGATGCCAGAAGGCTTGTGCATAAAATCCCTATCTAGTGCCTACTCATCCAATATACCCAGACTAGTTTCTGGCTTGTGGCTTTTGTCAATGAGGAGCTTTGGATCTGAGAGCATTGCACCTAGATCTTAGGATCTCATAAGAAATGCTGATCATGTGATGTTTAGAGATTACATGTTTCAAGTGGCATTATTCTCTGCTCTTCTTCAGGTATGGCTGGCCTGACTAGTGTCAATGCTAGTGTAGGAGACAAACTTACACCTTTAGCTTCTTGAATATCAAACTTTAAGGTGTAAGCTCAACTCCTATGCTAGCATCATTGCTGGTCACACCAGCAACACCTGAACAAGAGTGAGGAATATTACTTGAAATGTTGTGTAATCTACTAACATGTGCTGTCTTTGTGGATTATTACTAACAGTTGTTTGTATTTCAAAAAGTTTAAATAAAGTTTAAAATTTTCTAAATATTCAACATTTTAATGATAGATGATCAACGTATTATCACATATACATTGTCTAGTATTATAATTCCATACTATCCGTATCACCTGTTCATTTACACTGCCCTTGAGGCTTGACACAAAATAAAGCTTAAAGAAACCTATTTATTCCCTAGTAGATTTTCTGACCTATGGGTGACATATCTAGGGACAGATGTCTCTCATCAAATTGTTCTCTTGTTTCAATTCGCCATTTTTTTCCTGATGATGGTGACTACACAAACTCTGTGATGGTTTAAATATCTCTTCTTGTTCTTTCTAGAATATTACAACCTTTGGAGATAGACGTTAATCTCTTAAGCTGATAAGATATATTTAATCAGCTTAAATCTAACTTTTGATAAATAAAATTTGCATTCCTTTAAGTTCTTTTGTTAGCTGAAATCTTTTATTTTTCTATTGCTTTAATTAGATAGTCCTCAAGCCGATATATTTTGTTTTAAATGTCTTAATTAGTTTTTGCTACTTTTATTTGGTACTTTAGTATCGGATCTGTTGTGATGAAACTCGATCTCAACCCTAAACCTAGTCCTACCCCTAAACCTAAGCCAGTAAGGCTGTGATATTTCACAGCAGGTCTAATACTAAAATACTTTATATTTTACTTTTAATTTTAGTCCATTTTGCTTATACGTTTGTTTTTATTTGCTATAAAGATTTCAGTTATATATATATCATTAACCATTTGTTATTTGTGACTTAAAATCGTGGTGCAAATAATCAACACACATTGCAGATAATAGCAGACTCTTAGAAAAATGTGTGTATCATAATTGTCTTAATATTTTTGTTTTTTAAAAAAATGCACATTAATTTCTTAAGAGCTTCTTAATTTTTTATTAACGGGGATCTCATCATTTGTTTCTCTGAAGATGAAAAATATTTTTTTTCTCTTCATTTAAAAAATAAGGTTTTTAAATACTTTTTAGGAAGAAAAGATAGGTAGTTCTTATTTGTTTTGTTTTTTTAAAGTATAAAATAGTAAAACGATTTGATTGGTTTTAAACGCCCTTTTTTTTTTCAAATTAGAAGTTGAGTAGTACAATTTTATCGTCCTCCTGCGGTGACAACGGTAACTACTCTTTTAAATTAAATTTGGAAAAGCACTCGAGCGGAAAAAAAAGTTTGTCACTTTTTCTAAGCAGATGAATACATTTTTAATTATATAAATTAATTTAACCAGAATCAAAGTGTTGAGATTAAACCGAAAAACTTTCCTGAAACCTTAAAAATGTCCGAAGTAGAATGCCTAAAGTGTAAGTATCTTTTTTTAAATTAATCAATTTAGATTTTATATTTTGAAATAACATACTTAATTACAAACTGCCATTGCGATTGTTTACTTCAAACTGACCCTGTAAAGTATATACTGTACACTGTAAAAATAATCTGTTATGTACTTTGTCCGAGTAATAAGTTAAACTCGTATAACTATTCCAGAGAACAACTTAAAGATTTAGCCCCAGACTGAAAGTAAAGTCATATTCTGTAAAATATTTTATTAATGTGTGTAAAAGTTTTTGGCAAGTTTGTTATTAAATAATTTATTATTATTATTTTTAAATATGGAGGTCTTAATGTTAGAGTATTTTTAAAGGGGGGGGGGGTACTCTCGAACCGTAATAAAATAAATATTTATTCTAATATTTTTATTTTATAAATTCGAGAATTTAATTTATTAATGAAACTTTGTTCTGGTTATTATTTTTTTTATAAATAGTATTTCATTTTATTATTATTTTTTAAATAAATAATATAATATCGTTACGCTAACTGAAGTTTGTAAAGTGTTGTTTAAACTCATCTAGAAGAGAAATAAAAGAGTATTTGTTATTTCCCATGTTTATCGAGATTGATTTTTTATCAATTAAAAAAAATAATTCGACCCTAGTCATAAAGTGTGTTATGTTTTAAATATCAGCATTTGCATAATTAAGTATATTTTATAAATTGTAGTATCTTAAATACTCTTAAGGATTTGATTATTCTATTATCATCCTAAACAAAAAATGGAAATCGGGAAATAGAAAGACGACCTACGGTTACGTAAAAGTATTCTATATAAATCACTTGATTCTATTGATTAAAATACAATACATATTTATTTTAATGATCGTTCTTGGAAGAGACCTGCTTTCAGTTAGGAAAATATTGGAATGTTATGAAAAGATTTGTGTCAGATATTCGTATCGTATAGTTCTAAAATTGAATTGCCAGGATAAATTGTGTTAATAGAATGTCAAACAATTACGAGCTATTAAGATAGTTACCAATTACCATTACTTGATCGTACGATTCTATTTCTTAATTATTCCTATAGAATTTCCATGTACACACTTGTCCTAAAATGGACTGTTAATGGCAGAAAATAATCTACAATATTTAATATAAAAACCATGGCTGTATCTGAAGACATATTTCGAGCTCATAAACAATAGAAAAGAAGAGTTGTTCATTTCAAATAATCCTAAAGCTATTTTATGAAGCTGTTAATAATAAATACTATCAACATGTCATTTTAGTATTGTAATTTATTCACAGTGGCTTATCTCTAAATTTGCTATTCAAGATTTCAAATTGCCTTTTCATGTAATTGAAAAGATGTTAGGAAGAATAGGTTCAGTAATTAATCGTAACAACTACTTGATATCTCGTGATTTGCTGCAGAGATAATAATTTGCAGCGTAAAAATATGCTAATTTCTATGAGAAAGAAAATACTAGAAATTACCGTGACAAAGCGTGACATTGCTTTTATAAGCTTGTATTTACAAAAATGTAATACAGAGAGCGATAGAAACTGTGTAAAGTTTTATTCAATTGTTAATTTGTTGGCACCCACACAAGCCATATTGAATTTTTATACATATGGTTGAAGATCTAATTTTCATAATAACTTTACAATATGCAAAGATATACTATATGTTGCCTTAAAATCAACACACTATGAACAACAATAAAATTGTGAAAATAGAATTATTATCATAAAATAAAAACAAACAGTTGAAATATTTTTAAAACTATTAATTTTATATTTATTCATAAATTAAGAATTTTAACAAATAAATTTTCAAACGATTATTTTAATTACAGATTTCACATGACCACTATCTCTTATACTAGCACATAATTGTTAATAAACAAGTCTAGGGATATTGGATGAGTAGGCTAGATAGGGATTTTATGCACAAGCCTTCTGGCATCCATTGATTACTCTGGTTGGCACAGGGTGGCACTACTGTATGGAGAGTTTTGCCTTGTTAATTACAGATTTATTATATTTCTTAATTAAAACGATTTAAAAAAAAGTATTACATTTTGTAGCTTATGTCTCTGATATTTAAAAATTAAAATTACTGTACATTTTATTTTTATGCGAGATCTGCTGCTAGCGAAAGATAAGTGAAGAGTATTATTTCTTATTTAACCAAATGAATATTAGACCATACAAAAGCTCATATATTAACTGCATGTATAAGAGATTTATTTGCATATGTACACATAATACTAAATCATCCATGCACTTTACTACTGTTACACAATGCTTTATTTATTACCCTCTTTTACAGTTTACAGTTGCGATTGCCCCAGCAATCTTCTTCAGAACTACAATATAATACAAACATGTGAATATAAATATACATGAACATATAATGTACACATATTTAATAAATGTTCAATTATTTGCACAAGCTTCTGATTAACCCTTTTTTTTTGTAAAGATAATATATAGGATATATGAGCACAGACTTTCACACACACACCACTCTCCACTCTATCTTATAACACTGATACACTTGAACACAAATGTCAAAAAAGATAAATAATCACCAATATACATATTTCATGCTAAACCAGCAATCATCAGTTGGTCCAGATTATCATCTTTACACATATATGCAATAAGTGCTCAGATATATATTAAGATAGCCAATCTTTATACATTAATGGACAGGCTTCAATCCACTCCACATTCCAATTCTTCAACCATCCATCCAATTGAAAATCTGATGATGGAATGCTCAAAGTTCACTCTGAGGCCGAGATTCTCGTCACACCCATGTTGACCTAAAGTCAATCTAACCCCTCATGTACAGGACATAATCCATTTAATACATATATGAGGGATGGGCAGACATCTCTACTATGTAATAACTGAAATACAGGCTTATTATATACCTGTATCAATTTATGTAATATATAGGGTATATGAGCGCAGACATTGAAATACATATATTGGTGATTATTTATCTTTTCAATATATATGTGTTCAAGTGTATCAGTATTATGAGATAGAATGGAGAGTGGTGGGTCGTGTGAAAGTCTGTGCTCATATACCCTATATATTACATATATAGACATACCCTATATATTACATATATAGACATAGGTATATAATAAGCCTGTGTGTTTCAGTTATCAAAGATAATAGTAATGTAATAATTTAATTTTCGGAAAAACAATTTTGAACTAATAAGTCATTGGGGTCTTCATAAATTTTCATTTATTACAAAAAGTTTTTTCTTAATAATAAAAAGTATAAAGATTTTTTTAAATATCTACTTAAAGAGGATTTGAATCTAATCGTTCAAGCCCTTTTTAATCAACCATTTCATCTTATACATACATGCAAAAAAGATAAATGACCTCCAATATATGTATTTCTCATGCTAAACCAGCACTCATCAGTTTGTCTGAATCATCATCTCTCATACACATATATAGTAAGTGCTTGGTTTATATTAAGGTAGCAAATTTTCAAACTTTAATGGACAGGCTTAATATAAACTGAGCACTTATATATATATGAGAGAAACAATCTGGGCCTCCTGATGAGTGCTGGTTCGGCATGAAATACATATATTGGAGATCATTTATCTTTTTTTGCATGTATGTGGTCATGTGTGCCAGTTATATAAGATGGAGTGGATAACTAAGGGAGCTTGAAAGTCTGGGTTCAAATCCTTTCTAATTTCATCTAGCTTAAAATATAAATACTATACATGTATTTAATTATTAAATATCTACTGTAATTGTAACCATCATTTCTGACAATCACACAGTTTCTTCATTGTGTTTATTAAATTTGCATTCACAAAACCATCAAAAAATATGTACTTTAGTAAAAAAAATCATAAACATACGAATACTTAAACAATATGAAAAAGAGCTTGTCAGTTCAACAAATTTTTTATCAATCAACATATCAAATGCATGCATATTTTATAAACTTTTCTTCCAATTTAAATAAATGACAAAAAGAAACCCAACTTATTAATTTAAACCTGTTGTTAAAATAGGCAAAACTCACTATACATATTGCCACACACAGCAAGCTAGAGTAATCAATGGATGCCAGAAGGCTTGTGCATAAAATCCTAAGATCTAGGTGCAGTGCTTTCAGATCCAAGGCTCCTCAATGTTGAAGGCCACAAACCAGAAACAAGTCTGGGGATATTGGATGAGTAGGCACTAGATAGAGATTTTATGCACAAGCCTTCTGGCATCCATTGATTACTCTAGCTTGCTGTGTGTGGCAATATGTATAGTGAGTTTTGCCTGTTTTAACAACAACACAAGCATAAGAAGTGGTGGTCATGTGATGTTTATTGGTTTAATTTAAACCTGTCTTTAAAGTGTTTATATCAGTTAATCTGTTAAATAATTATGGGTAGCCATTTGCAAAAAAAAAAAATCTGTTGAAAGAATGTGCAATTTAGAATTATTATCAATGTTTCTAATAGCAGAAAGGTATATTAGTTAGCATTTATAACTGCCATGTTTCTGGATTGAATCAATACTAGATGAACTTTAGTATTTTTTTCAGCTCATGAATAAAATTAGGATTTCTTTTTTTTTTTCAAGTAACTACATAGTTAACCTGACAAACAACTATTAAGGTTGAGAAAATACAAAAATATTGGATAGAGAGAAAAAGGTACAAAAAAGAAAATTCAAGGAAGCTGCTTTCATAATAATGATGAATAATCCCATAAGCCAACCTAGTGTGACTATACACAATGTATGGAAACTACTACTCAACTTTTGCCCTTTAGAAAAAATGGAGAAATCATTAGGAACCTCATAGATAAGTACATGAAGTTTCTACTGACTATTGCCTTGGCAGGGTGACTTGGTTAGGATGGTACCTTAAAATTCAATATTCAAGAATCTAAGGGTACAGGTTGAATTTCCATGCTAGTGCTGTCACTGGTCAGGCCAACAACACCTGAAGAAGAGGGGAGAATAATACTTCTCAAAACATTGTGCATATAGGTGATGGAAATAGTCTAATATATAAATACAATTAAAATACCATCATCACAAACTTTCAGGAAACCAATATTGGTTGATGTCAAACATTATTAAGTCAAGCACAGCAATTTCAAGTTAATTTGGATTAACCTGGTGAGTGTTACTTTCTTGACTTAAAAGCCAAAAATATTGTTATGTTTATCTCGAGTGGTAGAGTTATAAGGAATTTTATAGGAGTTGAGATGTGCTTATAGTTAAACAGTTTCAGCTTTTATTAATTAAAATTTTGCCACCACACTTTCTCATTATCAATTACATGCTAGCAGTCACAAAACTTTATTCATCTCTGGATATAAATTTTATGTAGGTAATACTTTGATAAGTTCAAGTAATGACTTATATCCACTTGAAATCTCTATGGTATATAAGTTTTTTTGGTGCATATTCTGATAATATCTAGCCACTTAAAAATCCCTCTATATCAGGATCGATTAAATTGTCATTTATGCAGTTCAAACTCAGTTTGAAATAGTCACTATGAATCTGGTATACAATACTGAAAGTGCATGGTGAATTAGTATTTGTGTTTATTTTTTTAAAAAAATGTATACTTTGTGTAATATTTATATAAATGTTGGTTATTTATATATTCATAAATAGAGATTTCAGACCACTCAAAAAAGTATGGAGAGATGCATATTGGGAGTAACAGAAAGAGATCAAAAATGCAATATATGGGTAAGAGAAGAAAGGGTGTTACTGACCTCATTGAAAAAATTAAAAGACTGAAGTGGAGTTGGGCTGAACATGTTGCTAGAAGAGATGATAATAGATGAACAATTGAAATCTTAAACTGGATTCCAAGAGATTGTAAAAGACCCAGAAAGAAACCACATGTGAGATGGATGGATGAAATAAAGTGTGCAGGGGAGATGTGGAGAAGAGAAGCTAAAGATTGGAGAAGATGGATTGAACTTGGAGAGACCTTCATCCATCAGTGGATTAATAATGGTTGATGATGATGATGAATTGTGACTGCACAGGAAGTTAAGTGAAATTTTCAATCACTTTTACAATGTAAATAAATTCACAAAGGATGGATGATTCTATTTGTCTCTTAGCATTTGTTTTTATGTATGCTTAGTTTACTTAAGTAATTTTAAATGAGGGAGTGAATTTGATCTATTGATTATATATATATATAGAATTCAACTATAAATAATTTTGTTCTTCTCTGAGTTAATGTAATATACAGGACTGTTGATGAAAACATCTGCAGAAAAGGTAGTTTTTAAAAAAAATATTCAGTTTCATTACTTTCTAGCATGCTTCTGATATAACATGCATATCATATTCATGGTTTAAAGTATATATGACTTTTACATGTTATATTGAAAGCATGCTAGGCATTAATAAAGCTGAACATCTTTTTTAAAAAACTATCTTTTCTGCGGATGTTTTCATTAACAGTATTATATATTTATAGAATATATGATAAGAATCCCCATTTGAATATTCATAGGGTCAAAGCCGAGCTTTAGTTTAAACAACCTCTAAACAGGAAATGACAACTCAGTTTTAATATCTGTAAATAATAAATAACTCGGAGTGAGTTACTCCCTCATTTAAAATTACGTAAATAAACTAAGCAATTACAATTAGGCTCCAGGTATGTGAAGAGTGCCTGTATTTCAAATATTTACACATTAAGCCTGTATCCTGCCCATCCCTCTTCTATGTATTTAAATGGATAAGGTCATATACATGAGGGGTCAGAGTGACTTTAGGTCAACATGGGCATGGCAATAATATTGGCATCAGCATGGGATTTGGGCTTTTCACCATCAGATTTTCGGTGGTATGGATGGCGGAAGAGTTGGAGGTTGGAATAGATTGAAGCCTGTCCATTAAAGTATGAAGATTTGCTATCTTAATATAACCTGAGCACTCATTACATATATGTGTGAGAGATGATAATCTGGACCAACTGATAAGTGCTGGTTTAGCACGAAATACTTATATTGGTGATTATTTATCTTTTCTACATGTGTTGTGGTCATGTGTAATGATGGTATGAGATAGTGCCAATAGTTGATGGGTACTTGAAAGTCTGAGTTCAAATCTCCTATATTTAAATAAACTAAGCATATATAAGAATGAATACTAAGAGACAGGTGGTATCATCTGTCTTTTGTGAGTTTATTTACGTTATTAGAAGTTTCAGTTATTTCCTGTTCAGTTACATATAATCTTGAGTAATTATCATTTATTCATAATTAAGGATGTTTATTTGCATACTAAGTAGTTTATTTGCATACATAAGTTGAAACAAATATCGCAAACATTTTTATTGCTTTCAAATGAAGGCATTTTTCTATGCTTAAATTTTAATAAAAATTAGATTTTTTGTATATTTCCCATAAATCTTTTGTATATTTCCCATAAATCTTTTGTATATTTCCCATAAATCTTTGTTACATTGCAAGTTGATCAACATTTGAAGAAAATAATTTGGGAATAATTGGTGAAATACTTTCACTGTCTTGAATATATTTAAATTTTCATTTTTTTTTCATTATTGTATTAATTTGATTACAACAATTGTTTAATTTTTTTTTTAAAAATATCTACTATTGTCTTTTAAAGTCCTAAAATGATTAAATTTTGAAATAAAAAAAATGTATTACGTTTGGTATGAAGTTGTGAGAGTATAAATTTTCTCTTTGTAAAATTTTATTAAAGATGTTAAAATGGTATTCAGTATCAACAAAAAAGTAAAGTTATGAAGTCAATATGGGTCAGCTAATTTTTGAAAGTCAACGTTTTTTTTTAAGTTGAAAATACATTTTTTCTTTGAGTTCTTATACCTGCTTTATTACCTTATCTGAAATTTACCAGTGAACTTGATTATCACGTGAAACATTCACATATTCAGCATTTTATTTTTTTAAAGAAGAAATGAACTGCTTGTGTGTTTTATTCATGTAAACATAGAAAATTAAAACGTTTTATAATTATTTTCAATGTTTTTGCACAAAATATGTTGATGTATTTATAATATAGGGAATAATTTTAATTATCTGATGGGATTTAGAAATTTACTATGAATTATCTGTACAAAACCTCCATTTTTGCTTATCATGCTGGGTGTCCCATCTTTTGTCATGTTAACCAACCCTTTTGATTCACTATAATGTTAAAAACATGTAACATTGCTTTTGATTCACGTTTATGTTAAGAAAATATTTTTCAACTTTATTAAAATGTCTTCGGTCACCAATGAATTTAATACATTTGTCAGTAGCATTAATAAAAGCTAAATAGCTACATAGTATCTCTTACATTATCGCCCTAAAGCTATTTCTTACAAAGTCAATGATAACATGTGTTCTGCACATTTAAATTTGTATTTATTGCTTTCATTTTTTTATAATAGTTGGTTGAGAAAAACTAGTGCTATCAAATTTAATTCATGACCACACAATACATTGGAAATATTTATGATATACTTTTTATCAAATTTTCCTTTAGAAAAACATTTACCCCATATACGCTATTACTAAAATATCATATGATCAGCATTTTTTGTGCTTACACAAGCTGTTAAAACAGTAATGTGATGGGATGTGGCTACTCCTTTATTAAAGTCAAGAATCTCTTAGCCAATATGGCCAGAAAAACCTGTTAACCACCTTACTTTTCCTTTCCATTCCCCACCCTAAATTTTTCCCGTATTCTATTCTATCTTGCTCTATCCTCTTTCCACATCATCATCTTTGTCCTCTACATGATCTTTATATCTAAATCTCTCTTATCTTTTTCCTGGCCTAAAGACCAAGAATCTATCCCTTGGTTTATATTTATTCTTCCACAACTTAATTATTTATATACTTACACTCAATTAGTAGATGCCTAATATTTTCCATTCCTTCCTTACATAACTTGCAGCCTAAATTATCCACATTTCTCCATTTATGTGTGTATTCTGTTGATGCTAACAATCTTGTTCAAGTCTTAAGCAGTAAGCTACTTTCCTTGCCATTATCATAAATTAACTTACACCCAATATTTTGTTTACTTCTATATATATTTAGATGTTTTACTCTCTATACTAGTTCTCCATTCCTATTTTTTATTAATGCATCTATTCTTCTATCCCATTCATTGTTACTATAGCACTTAATAACCCTCCTAACACAATCATCCCACCTTTTGTACAAGTATACTGACACAAAGCTTTTATCCAAATCTTCTGCATACCATACTACCTTTCTCATCCAGCTTATTGCCTGTTCTTTACTTATAACCCAATTAAGTAATATACTGTCTATTCTCTTACTATCTATAAATTGCAATCTACCAAACATTATCATTTTGTTTTTTTTTCATCTCTCAAATAGCAAACTCTGCATACAGTAGTGCTATTCAGTGCAAGCCGTAGGAATCAATGGATACAACTAGATAGTGATCTTATGCATAAATTGTCTTGCATCTATTGATTACTAAAACTTACACTGGGTAGCACTACTGTATGGAGAGAATAGATGCACTAATAAAGAATAGGGAGTTGTAGAGATGGAGAACTAGTATGGAGAGTAAAAAGAGTTTAAATATATATAGAAGTAAATGGAATATTAGGTGCAAGTTAATTTATGATAATAGCAAGAAGAGTAGTTTACTGTTTAAGGCTTGAATGGGATCTTTAGCAATAGGGGATTATACACGTAAATGGAAAAATGTTGGTGATTTAGTCTGCAAGTTGTGCAAGGAAGGCATAGAAAATATTAGGCATCTGTTAATTGAATGTAAATGCCTGAAAGCAGAAAGGATACAAATAATAAAGTTGTGGAAGAATAAATATAAGGAAAGTGATTATACAGAATTTTATGCTGGGTTTGGGAAAAGACGAGGGGGTTAGATATAAAGACCATGGAGTTGACAAAGATTATGGTGTAGAAATGGAATGGAGCATATAAGAGGTGGGGAATGGAAAGGGAAGGTATAGTGGCTAACAGATTTTTCTGGGCATTGTTGCTGAGAGATTCCTGTCTCCGTATAAGGAGAAGTCACAGTGCATCACATTAATATCACATAATGATTTTATAGTATTGTTTGCCACCAAACTCTTATAAATGTCTGTTTATACTTTGTAATGTTGTATAAAAAGTATTTTGTTGGGCATTTAACTATTTTACAAGTTGTTCTGCATAATTGTACCTATTATTATTTAAATTCTTTGTATATATGATTTATCTTGAAGTATTTTCTTGATTTATATCCATTTAATACAGATACAGATAACTGATAAATGGGCATAGATGTTTCTTTTTGTAAGTCACAAGAAAATATTTAAATTTTCACTATTTATTAAAGAAGTAACATTCACTGTTTTATTTATTTCTTGATATTTCTAATTTTAAGGCCAAGTATTTTTACAAAATACATTTTTTTATTTAACACTATTTTTATTAATGTAAGAGACATCTACCTTTTCATATAAATAATTTTTTAATATAAAAATTTCATTTGGAATTAGCTGCTTTCATGAACCAATAGGGCATGGGTTTGGTAGGCTGTTACATTTTCTGCTAGATAACATAGGGGAAGAGGGTATGGGACATAGTGCTAACAATTAATCACCATTGTTAATAGTCATCGCTTAATACAATCGATTATAGCATTTGAATATTTAGGATTATATACATTTTCTAGAGATTTTTAAATATATGCTAAAGAATTAATGTAATAGCTAAAAATATCTGGGCAAATGTGTGAAATAAAAAAAAATCAGATATATTAATCTTTAACTGAGGTTTAAAGTTTATATCTGTGCTAGAGATAATCTCTAGTTTCGAAAATGATTAGTAATAATCATTATTGTATTTATTTGAAATAGATGGTGTCAAAGTAATGAATGGAGGAAGTTTGACAATGGTAAATGAAAATGTAACAATAATTTTTATTTTATAGTATCAAAATTATTACAAGATGAATATATTTAGCATTAAGTCCTCATTCATTTCTTTTTGCTTAATTAAATATATTGAATTCATCTGATTTTTATACTTTAAACATTAGTGTTGTTCAGTCTATAGAACTTTGTCAGCACTCATTATATTTTTTCAAGGCATTATACTATAAATTATATATAATATATGGCAGTCACAATTTTTAACATAAAAATGTTTTATCTAATCTACATAAAGTATAAAAAAAATTCTAAATGCTAGAAACTTTAAGAATTATCCATGCATGTTATGATATTTAAAAATTTTTTGCTTGATCTTAAGCTTTGGAGAAATATTTTATTACAGCTTTTGATTTTACAAGCATAACATTATATTGAAGGTTTCTTGAGATGTTAATTCTGAGTTAAAATATGACATTCTAATCCTGGATCTAATAATGATTCTCATTTGATGGACTCTGCAAAAACATTGTGGACATTCATTTTTTTACTAACTTTTGTTTTGTATAGCCATACACTTTTATTTATATTTAGAATTGAAGGTTTTAAAAACAGCACCTCTACTTTGGATACTTTTTAGCAAAAAACCTTTTATTGTATATATATATATGCATACACAATCTTAAGTTTTGACTGTCCTGCAGTCTTCTTCAGAGCTATGATATAATGAACAAAATAAAATACATAATTATAAATTGTTCATATGTATTTATACAGTCAGGAATATACTGAATTATTTATATTGTATATTTTGTTTTATATTAACTGGATTATTTTATTTGGGTTTGATTATATTTATATTAGTTTTATTATGTTTTGTTATATTTTATATAATTTTTTATTGAGTGTATTTTTTATGATATTATTTATATAACTGTGTATTTTATTTTGTTCATTATATCATAGCTCTGAAGAAGACTGTAGGACAGTCGAAATGTAAGATTGCATTTCCATATATGTACAATAAAAGTGGCTGCAGAAAGGAGTTTGCTATTAACTGAAAGGAGACCCTTTGATTCCTCTTGGAGGACTTAAAGGAACCGAGCAGGGCAAATTCCTAATGTCCACTCCATACATTCTTGCCATTACAGCTGTTATTACTATGTGATTATTCATATAGTATACGAACATGGATGGGCTGCTCACCAACACACATTAGCCAGCGTGGTGAGTTTATTGTTTTTTTATCTCTGAGTTTAAGATCAAGAAACACCATGCTCTTTCTTCTCAGTTGCCTGATAAGGCAGAATGAATGTTTATGTAAATGATATATATTTTTCCAACATATATATATAATTATGACAGACAAAAGTAAATCATGGCCCTTATTCCCAGGAGACTGTAAAGTAACCAACCAAGGCAGCAGTTAGTGGCCGAAGGCAGAGGGTGCTAAGAATCCCCTGATTGTGGACCCAGGCTGCCATTTGATGACAACTTTTTATTTAGGTACTTGTAAGTGCAGATCCCTTTCAAGTGAAGGAAAGATTGCAAGAATTAGAAGAAGAACTGCCTTATATTAAATGGGACATTATTGGACTTGGTGAAGTTAGAAGAAAAGATGAAGAAACAATTGATTTAAAAAGTGGACATGTACTCTATTATAAAGGCACAAATATTGGAAATACAAGTGGAGTAGGATTCATTATAAATAAAAAGTGGAAGAACAACATTGTGGAGTTTGATGGTGTATCGGACAGAGTGGCAAGATTAGTTATAAAACTTAATAGCAGACACCAAATGCAGATAATTCAGATTTATACCCAAACAACTCATAGTGATGAAGTAGTAGAAGATTTTTATATGGATGTACAAAAGGCTTTTGATCAGAGTAAATAACATGTTAAAATTGTTATGGAAAACTTTAATGCTAGAATTGGTAAACAAATGAAAGATGAAAGTGCTGTAAGTAATTTTGGTTATGGTAATAGAAATGAGAGAGGACATAGACTTGTGGAGTTTGCAGAAAAAGAAAAACTTTATATTATTAATTCTTTTTTTTTTTGAAAAAAATGTTAAAAGGAAATGGACATGGAAGCATCCAAATGAAGGTACAGCAGAATTGGATTATATTTTGACTAACAGAAAATACATATTTCAAGATTGTAATGTTCTTAATAAATTTAACACAGGAAGTGATCATCGATTAGTAAGATGTAAGATACGTGTTAATGCAAAACTAGAGAGACAAAAATTATTAAGAAAAATAATATTTACAGTTGATATTCCTAGTCTTCAGAAATATTCGAATGAATTTAAATTAGAACTTAGAAATTGACATTTGAAGTATTAGTAGATTTTGAACATGATTCAGATTTGAATGAAATTAATATGAAAATAATTGATACACTTTTAAAAACTGCAACAAAGATAGCTGGTAGAAAAAAGCAGCAATTGACCAATAAAATTTCTACTAAGACTAGAGAATTTATGAAGTGAAGAAGGAATATGAAGATATACAGAAATGATGCATTAAAAGGGATTGAATATCTCAAATTTTGTAAAATGGTGCGGAAAAGAGTTGAAAATGATATAACGAAGTATAACTGTGAACTAGCAAGGAAAGCTGTAGAAGAGAATAAAAGTCTCAAGAGTGTAAAACAACATTTTTGTATTAGGAAATTTATATCTGCAATAAGAAAAAAAGATGGAATTTTGATGACATCATGAAATGGATAGAAGACTTTTATCAAGACTTATATAGTGTGACAGTCAGATGATGTGTGTAGATTTAACCCAGTTCGAATACTAGGCGAAAGTACCTCAAAGCCAACCATACGCGAGATATAAATCAAGAATACATATGACCTCTGCCCATTCGCCTGTTCTCGAGGCCTGATCACAAACAAACAACACCATCTGAGCCATGCATAAATTATTTTTCAACCGGCCACAAAGCTTAGCAACAGCGGTAGAGACATGGACGGGAAATCCTAAAGAGCTAAAAGCTAAATGTGTAAAGTACATCAAAATATGTGTTGGTGTTTGCGTTTTGCGTGCCTGGATCATTGAAAAGTAAAAATAAAGCATTTAATATAACTAAGAAACTCAAGCTTTTGATAGTTAAATCATGTTTAATTAATGACTTGAATAATATGACTAATGATATAATGGCCTCCGCTATTCCTCTAAATGAATGAAACAAAATAATTAGACAATAAAAACGGATTAATAGGTTTGCGGTCTAAATCTTTTCCCAATTTTAATAAAAATTGTCAACTCGATCTTCTCGATAACGTACGATAAAAAAAGAATCTTTCGCAAAGCATTTCTAATTGCTTTGCGCTACAAACTGTTTAAAAATTATTTAAAACGTATATAGCTAAATCCGATATACGTGATAAGCTAATGGCGGACAAAAGAGGCGTTATCAAAGAGATCAAGTTGGCACACAAAAGAAACTGACTCGTA
The DNA here is from genome assembly GCA_028023455.1 of Epiperipatus broadwayi. Classification (NCBI taxonomy): domain Eukaryota; kingdom Metazoa; phylum Onychophora; class Udeonychophora; order Euonychophora; family Peripatidae; genus Epiperipatus; species Epiperipatus broadwayi. Next base: position 21,933 of record JAQFVV010008097.1, read on the forward strand.
TTTAATTAACAAACATAAATAAAATTGGAAAGAGATTTTAAATGAACAAAAATTAACTATTAAACTTAACCGCAATGGAATACTAAATATTTACACAGGTTAGTAAGGAAGAATAGCGAAGGGAAAAAGGTTACATATAGATAGATGATCACACAATATATATATATTTAAGGTTAGTCTAATAAAATGGTTACATAGCAAATACATATCAATTCAATGAAGCAATTAAACAAATATATGAACAAAAGGTAGCATACGAAATAGTTCAATAGAGGAGATACGATTACCGTCCTTTTTCCTTGGTCATGTTCCGTACGGCGTTCGTGGCTTGATCCGACCGTCGACAGGTATTTGTCCGGACAATGAAAATATGAAGTATGGCTTCCATGAAAAGTTCTCCAGACACGGCATAGAGTTCAGATGGTTATTGATTGGATGTTAAGGCATTTTGGATGGTATTTAGGAACCTCGGCGATAGGCAAAGCTATGATTTGCCTAGCCAAGCATATCCATTTTCCTCAAAATACGGTTGGTTTTAACTGGAGCAGGTTCCAACTTCTCCATTGTTTGAAAATGACAGCTGTATAACTTTATTTTGAAGCACAAGCTAAATGTGAAGCAAAATCTGACGGATTTCTCCCAAGAGAAATCTGAATGCACTTTCCAGAAAGCTTGGAAATAAAACAGCAAGAAAAATCTTAATAAATCGCCTTCACAAGCAAAATCAGAATCAAATGACTCCTTCAAAAAGAAAAGTCTGAAATAATCTGAATGATTATCTCTTTTGTTCTCCCTACTATTTATACTTTCTCTGCCAGCTACCTTCCATTGTTTGTATGATCTGAGATCTTGATAAGCCCCCCTTGCTGCTTTGTTTCAAAACAACACGTTCTAAAAATAACTTCAATTTTTTTACTCTAACTTTCTTACTTTAAAGTTGGAATTCTATTAATTAAAAAGCAAGAAAGAAAATGCCATCTTTAATTAGACTTGAACGGCTCACTAATTAAAATATACATTCTTTCAGAAATGTTGGTGGGCTTATCTCAAAATCAAATCATACTAAATATTTTAATAAAATTTGAACAACAATATATTATTATTTTACAATAGAATAAGCATTTTATCTCAGCAGAATTTTGCATTAACTCATATATATACGCTAGATGTATATATATGTTTGACTAATAGGTTAAGCAATTTTTATCAATAGAATGAAATTTATTTAAAATAAAATATTTAACTGTAATACACATTTAATAAGCATAACTATTTTTAACTCTAATGCAAAACCCTGCTGATATTGAACTATAAACTTAATTTAGGTCTACAATACTAATTAAGTTTATAGGAAGATGTGAAGCATGGATCGGGCTTCAGATCCATTGCTTCATTTCCCAATAGTTAGTGAGCAAAAAAAAAATGTTTTAAAAAAAAAATGCTGTTGCTTCAGGTCAGAGGTAAGAATTTGTACCAGGTGAGTTCAAGCCTACTCTTTGTTCACTGTAATGTTTAATTTGCTACTACTAATAATCTTTCTATATGTTACTATAAAACGGTTTATCCATCATTCACTCTCCTATATTTTAAATTAAGTCCGTGTTGTTTTAGTCTGACTAGCTATATTTATGTTTTTTAACTTGCATATTTTCCGGGGTCCGGTGGTATGCAAGGTTTTAAGTTTCTGGCATTGTATACTCCTTTTATGCCGTTATTATCTTCCAAAAGGAACGCATTTCTCCCGCATTCCTTTTTCAATGTGTATGGCCCTTGATATATTGGGAAAAACTTTTTGAATTCTTTCCGCAATGTATTACTTGGCCTAGGGTCTCTCAGCCATACTTGCTCCCCTTGCCTGAATTGATATTGCTGGTTTCGTTTTTTATTTTTCCGGTGCAGCGCAGCCCGTTTTAATCGTTCATATGCTATCTTTTGATCTTGTAGTTTATCTATCTTCTCCTCTTCCATCGGCATTTTGGTTTTAAATAACTGAGGACATTCTTTCCCATAATGCAGGCGAGTTGGAGTAAATCCTGTCGACTCATTCATTGTGTTGTTAATATACTGTACCACCTTTTCGGTTTTATTTACCCAGTCCCGATGGTTGGTTGGTATATATGTCCTAAAGAGTCGCCCTATTTCTCGCATGACTCTTTCACAAGGGTTAGCCTGTGGATTTCTAATGGAAGTTAGCCTATGATGAATTCCTTGTTTAGCCATCCATGTCTTCCATTCTTTGGAGGTAAATGCTGTGCCATGATCAGATATCCCTATCTGGGGTTTTCCAACTTCTGGCAACTGTTTTTCCCGAAGTGCCTTTATTGCTCCTCTAGCGTTTGCTGTCCTTACTGGGTATGCTTTCACGTACTTTGAAAACACATCATACGTGACAAATAGATATTGGAATCGTCGAAACATCGGTCATGGGCCATAATGATCTACAGCTAGCAGCTCATTTGGTTTAGATGCGAGGATCGGTTGTGGCTCTCCTGCATACGATCGATTTGGTGCCTTGCTCCGAGCACAAATCTCACAGGTTTTCAACACACGTAGGATCTGTGAGTACATCCCTGGCCAATAAAATTGACGTTTTATTGCTTCTTCTACTTTCCGAGGACCATAATGTCCCACCGACTGATGGATGTGGGTAATAATTTGGTGTCTCAATTTGTGAGGTATTATGACTTTCCATGGATTGTGAGGGCTTTTGGTATTAATCTGAAGGATCCCATCTGTGATTCTGTATTGATTATAGTGCCTACTGGCTGCCATCTTAGATGTAATAATGTTAATTATTTTCTTATATTGAGCATCCTGGGACTGCCAATACGCTAAATTCTGGAGGTGAGATTCCACTGTTTTTTCTGCTGTGGTTGTCATTATCTTCATTGCCTGGGTTCCTAAATCTGGATTCTGAGCAGCCATGGGCATAGGGTGGCGGCTTAAAATATCAGCCACAATATTCTGTGATCCAGGGCAATAAATGACACTATACCGAAACTGTTGAAGAATCAGGCTCCACCTTATCAATCTGTCATTATTTAAAAAGCTCTTGTTCAAAAATTCCAAACATTTGTGGTCAGTTATGATTACCACTTCTGATCCCAACAAAAATTGTTTCAGTTTCTGGCACGCCCACACTATTGCTAATGTCTCCTGCTCAGTTGTTGTATAATGCTTTTCTGCCCCTCTCAACGTCCGACTAATAAAGTATAACACTTGATGCTCATTTTTATCACCAATTTGAAACAACACAGCACCCAAGCCTTGCCTACTGCTATCTGTTTGAAGGTAAAAGGGGCGAGAAAAATCCGGATGGTATAACATTACTGTTTCCAAGAACTTATCTTTTACTTTAGACATTTCGATCTCATGCCTCTCTTTCCATTCCCATTTTTTACTACTCTTCTTTATTAATTCAATTAGCTGAGTGGTGTCATAAGCAAATCTAGGATAGAAGCGGTGATAGAAATTACACAATCCCAGAAATGCTCGAACCTGCTTCTGGTTGGTGGGAGTTGGAAAATTCTTTATAGCTTCTATTTTTGCAGGATGGGGTTTGACACCTTGATTATTTACAACATGGCCCAAAAATTCAATTTGTTCCACTGCAAAAAAGCTCTTTTCCATGTTGATGGTTATATTTTCACGTATGCATTCACGAAAGAAGCTTTCCAAATGACGCAAATGCTCATCGATGTCCTTTGAGGCGATCACGATATCGTCCACGTAACACACCATGTGTTCCTGTATTTGAGGAGATAAAACATTCTTCAAACATCTCATGAGGCCTGCTCCACTATTAATTAAACCGAATGGAACCCTCTTGAACACGTGAGTCTGGCCCTTGTAACGAAATGCCGTATACTTTCTATCGCGTTGGTCCAACGGCATTTGCCAATAACTTGCTGTCATGTCCATAGTCGAGAATACAGTCTTCCCTGCAAGCTGCACAAACGTTTCATGCATTGGTGGCGGCACATCACGTTCTCGGAATGGTCACATTATTTAGGCGACGCGCATCTAAACACAAACGCACATTTCCGTTTTTCTTCTTGATTACAATCAATGGGTTATTGTAGGGTGAAGGGGCCCGTTCAATAATATCCCATTCCAGCATCTGCTTTATTTGTTTATCCACTTCCTCTTTGTATTGGAACGGGATAGGATATGTTTTTGTTTGGTGGTACGATTCCTCTCTAAGCCTAATTCGGTGAGTGTACCCTCTAATTTTTCCTGGTACGCCAGAAAATACCGCTGCATATCTTTGTAAAATTTGTTGCAACTGCTGACTATGCTCGTTATTCCTAATCATTGATATGCCCACTTTTTGTTTTATCATTTCCTCATCGATCACTTGTATAACACAACTGCCAATGGGGTGATTATCTTGAGCCACTATTGTAAATGGGACTTGTATGCCTTCTAACATACATTTCCTCATTGGGTAATGTATGATCCCTTGATACTGCTGAAGGAAATCTGAACCTAATACTAAGTCATACAACAAACCCTCCATTACTAAGAAGGCATGATTAAAACATTTACCGCTAATTTTCATCTCCAACCACATTTGGTATCGTTCACTATTCATTTTTCTTCCATTTGCCAGAGTTAACTGGATAGGGCGCTCTTGGGAATCTTTAAGTATTTTGGGTTGCTTTCATATTCTGTGGCTAGTTTTTTTGATATGATAGATACTTGACTGCCAGAGTCAACTAATGCTTGTATTTCATTGTCGTTTATGGTTACTTGAATGACTGGGTTTGAATTTGTGCCTATGTCTTCGTTATCCTTTTGTTGTACAATTGCTGTATGGGATGGCCCAGCTTCTCTATTTTTTACTCTTGACAGGTTTGTACTCTTTTGTTTGGCAATAGATTTATTTTGAAATTTTACCTCCTTTTCATTTCTGTCTTCATCAAGATATTCATATTCGATAGCCGTTAGTATACGAGTTGTACCTTCAATATCTTGCACTTGACTGCTTATTAATATTTTCCTTATCCAGAGTGGCATGTTGTGCCTAATCATCCTTACTATCTGCATTTCTGGATAATTGAATGCATTTAGCGTTTTTATTCTATTTACCTGTCTAACAAAAAACTGAGCATAAGTCTCTTGATGGTTAGCTGGGTATCTTTCATGCATTATGGAATACATCAAACCTTCCTGTCGCTCTGCACTCCAATACATAGACATCACTGCTTGCTCATATTCCCTAAATGTTACTGGTTGATCAGACAGAGTGTTCCACCAGTCTCTAGCAGATTCTTTCAAATGATGACTGGAGATCGCCACTTTTTCTTCTTCAGTCATATTCTGGAATTTGAAAAACATGTTTAAACTATCTAGGTGGTGTCTAGGGTTTCCACCTGGTTCCCCTCTAAAACATTGTATGTGGATAAACTTTGCCACAGGAGATGTTACAGGGTTAATTATCAATGGTATAAGTATTTGGTTGCCTTGTTGCACCTGGATAGGGTTCGACGGCTGTTGATTGTTTGTTTTTTCACTATCCTCATTAATTTGTCCATGTTCCTCTTCACATTGCAAGTCCAAGTGGTGAATATCCATACCCAATTCATTATTAATTAATGATTTAATATGAGTATCATCTTGCTTCTGTTGGGGTTGCCATTTAAAGTGAGTATTCTCATCTGGCAATACTTTTGTTCAATAGTATGTTGTTGCTGGAGACCCATGTTTTCCTCCAAACGGTTCATTCTTTGTGATGTCATATTCATGAATTCTTGGAACATGTTCATCATCATTTTGTATCCTTGTCTCATTTCTGTGATGAGATCTTTCACATTGTTGTCTTGGTCACTATGAGTACATATTGACCTATAAACTTCGCCTCTCTTCTGTTCCTCCATTTTTGCCTAATATTGGCTATTTTGTTATAAAACAATTTATTTCTAAACGTATTTTAATACAATCTATATATAAGTATATTGTATTATGTATATCTAGGAGCTATATCCTGTATGTGCAGAAAAAATTTTAGTTCTATATAAAAAAATAAGTCAATATTCTAAATTCTTTATTTATGTTTTCAGAAATTAACTTTGCCTACCTCACGAGGTCCTATTTTAACCCTATGCCTATATGTATCTGTTTATACATGAAAATATATATAAAATCCTGCCGTGTCTGTCTTTAATAACTATACCACATATTATTCTCCTCACTTTACTTTATTTATATTTCATTAAAATATCATTGCTATGTTAATATAACTGAAATAATCCACTTACAGCTTGACCTGGCTTTCTCTGACACCTGAAACAACTAAAAAATGCATTTACATTAATACAAGTATATATATATAAAGAAATATGTGAGCAAAATATACATGTCATGTTTAAAATTATTTTGGCTCACTAAGCATACATTGTTATTTTGATCATCTACTATAATTTAGTTTATTTGATATCCGATATGAGAAATTGCACTTGCCGACAAATTTATTTGAAAAGGGCGCCAGTCGACAAGACAATGGCCATATCAAATATACATATTAATGGATAATGATCCAAGCACACATTTATAAGGGTTTATAAAGTTTCAATGCAATTAAAATTTTACTTTGCGTTTCAGTTCACTTTAAAAAAAATTTAATTTGATTCTGCTGAACGAAAAAAATAATCTCTGCATGAATAAGTAAATGCTATTTTAAATGACACAATATTATTTAAATCTAAGACGTATAACAACTAAGTACGGTAATTTGTCTGACCTGGGTTCGAAACCACGCTACCATTTTGGTCATGACACACAAAAAAAAATTCAAACAGCCAAAGTATGATTAACAAAACAAAATATATACAAAAAAAAATTAAAAATAAAAGTAAAATCCCATGATAACTGCCACTCCGAATTATGAACCTGGGATCGAAACCAACTACCATTTTGGTCACAACCCGAAATAGATGAACAATTATCAAGCAATTTTACAGAATCACGCATTGAGATCAAAAACTGTTTCAAAAAAACATTTATATAAAAACGGGTTTTACCGAACTATAACGAAGTGTATACCATATACACCCATATATATGAATATGTACACACTAAATAAGCATATATATGACTACATATAAATATACAAACAGATATACCTATACAAATATTTCTTTTATTATTATGTACATGGCTTTATTAGAAAAACAATGTCATATTGCAAACCGCATACTCCTATTATTTCAGGCAAGTAACGCTGGTCACAACTATGACACGGAAACAACAATTGCAGACATAGACCTATTATTTCAGGCTACTCAGCAATTTAGAACTCTACAGTGTAAGGGGTCTTCACCTAAACGGTTACTAAGGGAATCTTCATAAACGATCACTAAAAAACAAGGGCTTCACCTAACGGTTACTCAAAAGGTCTTCACCTAACGGTTACTCAATAAATGATTCAATAGCATAATCCGAAATGGAGAAAAAAAAATCTTAACTAAAGGGTGGCTGACATATATGTTATACAAAAATATAAATTAAACGACATACGCATTTACTCTTTATTAAGTTGAAAATTAAGTTTGCTATTTTATTAACAAAACTTATATATATTTGGTAGGACACGTAATTACAAAATATTTAACAGTGAACGAGAATTTTGCATGATTATAGCATTCATTTTATATAAAAACGAAATGCAGAGAAAGTGAAAAAAAAATGTTTGTTAACACCATACACTGACACGTGTAATTTTGACTTATCAAAGCTTTCAATCTATGAAAAAAAAAATTCTATTAACGAAAAAAAAGGTTATCTAAGATATTTACAAAAATTTATCCAAACGGAAATAAAAATCTATTATGTAACTGTACTTTTTTTTTTTTTTTTTACTCAAAATATTAACACTACCGTTTATACTATATTTCGAAAAAAAAAAACATTATTACATCAAAACTTCTCATATTTGAGCAATACTAAAAATAATCTAAAGTACGAAAGCTAATTTAAGGGAGGGCGTGTGGGTATATATTTGACACTTCCGCCTTATCGAAGCTATCTACTTTATACGACAAAAAAATATGGCGTACTGGCCATGACAAAACTAATTAGGATTACCAAAAAATTACTTTAACTCTGAAATCTTCTTTTCTAATCACACACAAAAAAAAACAACTAACGGCGTGTTAACTTTTTAAACTATAAAATATTCATTTCCTATCTATATTAAACACGGGAAAAAAAATGTTTAGCTTATGACACATTTAACTTTTTAATTAATTCAAAAAAAATGACATTTGGCTCACATTAGGAAACAAACTTGGAATACGGAGAAAAATTATACATATATTTTTATATAAATATATTCAACTAAAACTAACTTCTCAGGGTAGTAATTTTTTTTTTTTTAAAAAAAATGACATACGTCCCACTGCGACAAACTAGAAGCAAAAAAAAAAATTCACGTATAACTAACAATTATTTCGTGTTATTTAAAAAAACATTATATATATGTGTGTACAAACCCGGGAAAAAAAATCTACATATATATTATTCATTAATTTAAAACAGAAAAAGAAAAAACATTATACACACATACAAATGTTATACAGGGCATTGCAGGGTATGGAAAATTTCGAATAGCCACACGATGGGCGTCCAGAATGCGGAGAAAAAAAATCTACTGTGACAGTCAGATGATGTGTGTAGATTTAACCCAGTTCGAATACTAGGCGAAAGTACCTCAAAGCCAACCATACGCGAGATATAAATCAAGAATACTTATGACCTCTGCCCATTCGCCTGTTCTCGAGGCCTGATCACAAACAAACAACACCATCTGAGCCATGCATAAATTATTTTTCAACCGGCCACAAAGCTTAGCAACAGCGGTAGAGACATGGACGGGAAATCCTAAGGAGCTAAATAGTTAAAATGTGTAAAAGTACATCAAAATATGTGTTGGTGTTTGCGTTTTGCGTGCCTGGATCATTGAAAAGTAAAAATAAAGCATTTAATATAACTAAGAAACTCAAGCTTTTGATAGTTAAATCATGTTTAATTAATGACTTGAATAATATGACTAATGATATAATGGCCTCCGCTATTCCTCTAAATGAATGAAACAAAATAATTAGACAATAAAAACGGATTAATAGGTTTGCGGTCTAAATCTTTTCCCAATTTTAATAAAAATTGTCAACTCGATCTTCTCGATAACGTACGATAAAAAAAGAATCTTTCGCAAAGCATTTCTAATTGCTTTGCGCTAAAAACAGTTTAAAATTATTTAAAACGTATATAGCTAAATCAGATATACGTGATAAGCTAATGGCGGACAAAAGAGGCGTTATCAAAGAGATCAAGTTGGCACACAAAAGAAACTGACTCGTATTTAATTAACAAACATAAATAAAATTGGAAAGAGATTTTAAATGAACAAAAATTAACTATTAACTCAACCGCAATGGAGTACTAAATATTTACACAGGTTAGTGAGGAAGAATAGCGAAGGGAAAAAGGTTACATATAGATAGATGATCACACAATATATATATATTTAAGGTTAGTCTTATAAAATGGTTACATAGCAAATACATATCAATTCAATGAAGCAATTAAACAAATATATGAACAAAAGGTAGCATACGAAATAGTTCAATAGAGGAGATACGATTACCGTCTTTTTTCCTTGGTCATGTTCCGTACGGCGTTCGTGGCTTGATCCGACCGTCGATGGGTGTTTGTCCGGACAATGAAAATATGAAGTATGGCTTCCATAAAAAGTTCTCCAGACACGGCATAGAGTTCAGATGGTTATTGATTGGATGTTAAGGCATTTTGGATGGTATTTAGGAACCTCGGCGATAGGCAAAGCTATGATTTGCCTAGCCAAGCATATCCATTTTCCTCAAAATACGGTTGGTTTTAACTGGAGCAGGTTCCAACTTCTCCATTGTTTGAAAATGACAGCTGTATAACTTTATTTTGAAGCACAAGCTAAATGTGAAGCAAAATCTGACGGATTTCTCCCAAGAGAAATCTGAATGCACTTTCCAGAAAGCTTGGAAATAAAACAGCGAGAAAAATCTTAATAAATCGCCTTCACAAGCAAAATCAGAATCAAATGACTCCTTCAAAAAGAAAAGTCTGAAATACTAATCTCTTTTGTTCTCCCTACTATTTATACTTTCTCTGCCAGCTACCTTCCATTGTTTGTATGATCTGAGATCTTGATAAGCCCCCCCTTGCTGCTTTGTTTCAAAACAACACGTTCTAAAAATAACTTCAATTTTTTTACTCTAACTTTCTTACTTTAAAGTTGGAATTCTATTAATTAAAAAGCAAGAAAGAAAATGCCATCTTTAATTAGACTTGAACGGCTCACTAATTAAAATATACATTCTTTCAGAAATGTTGGTGGGCTTATCTCAAAATCAAATCATACTAAATATTTTAATAAAATTTGAACAACAATATATTATTATTTTACAATAGAATAAGCATTTTATCTCAGCAGAATTTTGCATTAACTCATATATATACGCTAGATGTATATATATGTTTGACTAATAGGTTAAGCAATTTTTATCAATAGAATGAAATTTATTTAAAATAAAATATTTAACTGTAATACACATTTAATAAGCATAACTATTTTTAACTCTAATGCAAAACCCTGCTGATATTGAACTATAAACTTAATTTAGGTCTACAATACTAATTAAGTTTATAGGAAGATGTGAAGCATGGATCGGGCTTCAGATCCATTGCTTCAATAGTAATAAAGAACAAGAATTCCTATATCTATTACATCTACCAAATTGCCCAGAATATTAAATGAAGAAGTGAGATATGCAATTTAATGTATGAAGAAAGGAAAGGCTCCAAGTAATGATGGAATTACAATTGATATATTAAAAGAAGCAGGTGAAGAAATAGAAAAAATTTAGCAAAATTATATACCAAATGTCTAAATGATAAAGATATACCAGATGATTGGAAGAATGCAGTTTTAATATTAATATTTAAAAAAGTGATAAAGAAGATATTAGAAATTACAGACCTTACCAAGATAATTACAACTCGTCTACAGAGAATATTGGATTTCTACCAACCAAGAAAACAAGCTGGATTTAAAAATGGGTTTAGTACAGTAGATCATATTTAGGTATTGAGAGAAGTTATCAAAAGGAGAAATAAATATAAGTTGCCATTATGTCTTGGATTTGTAGATTATGAAAAGGCATTTGATTCTGTAAACAATTCTTCAGTGATTAAAGCATTGGATCATCAAAGTATAGATCCAGGATATTGTCATATTTTAAAGAATATTTATAAAAATGTAACAGCAACAATTAGATTACATAATGATACTAGGAAAATCAACATTGAGAAGGGTGTAAAAGACAGGATGACTCCATATCTCCAAAACTTTTTACAGCAGTGCTGCAAGACATATTTTGTGGATTAAAATGGGAAGCTAAAGGAATGAAAGTAAATGGAGATTATTTAAGTCATTTAGATTTTGCAGATGATGTAGTTGTTTTTGCAAATAATGCTTCAGAGCTGCAGAAAATGTTGCAGTAATTATCAGATGAAAGTAAGAAAGTAGAACTAAAGGAAAAAGTTAAAAAGACTAAGGAAATGTCCAATGGATTTTCTCAAAAGATGAAAATAAAGACTGATTATGATGAGTTAAAAGAAGTTAACAACTACAAATAGTTTGGTCAGATTATTATTACAGATGGAAACATAATGCATGAAATTAATCATAGAATTAAACTTGGTTGGAATGTTTTTGATAGTAATAACTTAATAGTAAAAGGAAATATGCCTATGCGTTTCAAAAGGAAGGTTTTTAATAAATGTGTTTTATCAGTTCTTACTTATGAATCTGAGACTTGGACACTTAATAGAAGAGCATTATAGAGACTTCAGACCACTCAAAGAAGTATGGAGAGATGCATGTTGGGAGTAACAAGAAAAGATTGAAAATGCAATATATGGTTAAGAGAACAAACAGGTGTTACTGACCTCATTAAAAAAATTAAAAGACTGAAGTGGAGTTGGGCTGGACATATTACTGGAAGAGATGATAATAGATAAACAATTGAAATCTTAAACTGGATTCTAAGAGATTGTAAAAGACCCAGAAAGACACCACATGTGAGACGGATGGAAGAAAGTGTGCAGGGGAGATGTGGAAAAGAGAAGCTAAAGATCGGAGATGGATTGAACTTGGAGAGACCTTCATCTTGCAGTGAATTGATAATGGTTGCTGATGATGATGACAATAGAAGTTTTTTTTCTAAAAAGTGTTCAAAATAAAGTGGATTCTCTTTTGTCCCAGTCCTGATAAGATCAGAGCTGGGATACCAAGTATATTTAAGAATAATAGTCAAATATGTTTCAAAATACATATATACAAGCAACAAAGATTACAAATTATAAAATTATCATAGAAAAGCCTTTTTCGGCAAATTATGTTTCTTGCCCTTTTCAATATGTCTCCACAATTTAAAGCACATACAGCGACATCTATATCAATACATGAGAGAAGACAGATTAACAAATGGATATCTGACATGATCTATTATGTGATTTTTTTTTCTTTCTCAATCCTACTATAAAATTACTCTGTTATATATATTGAATTGATATATATGTTTAGTAATTTAAGAATAAAATTATAGATATTAAATATCTCTTTGAAAACTTTGGTAAAGGCTTGTTTTCATACATGGGTGCTTGCGTTTTTGTTCTATATGCAATATTGTGTTTAAGATGCATATTTGTTTACAATTATAACCCAACAATAGCTTGAAATAATAAGAGAAAGGGATTTTAAAAAAAGGTGCTGAATACAAAATGTACATAGAAACCTGTTCAATTCTTTTTCAATATTTACAACTATAACATGACATCCTTCATTTAAAAATTACAGAATATATATATGTAATTGCTGTGATTCACATGTCATGTCATCAACATCATGTACATATAATTTTAATTCTTATGTAATAATTTAATATTTTTATTGTTTTTTTAATTGTATTTTTAACATTGGATATTATATGCGGACAAACGTAAAAAATGTTATCAATATTTTTTTGATCAAAGAATGAATAAAGTATTTTCCTGAAGGTTTGTGATGATGATGTTTTAGTTGTATTTCTATATTGAACTATTTCCATCATCTAATGTGAGTATTGAATGTCTTTAAAAAAATTTAACTTTATTTAAATATTCCAAATACATTCAACTATTCGTAATAGCACACAAGTTAGTATATGCATAACATTTCAAGAGGTATTATTCTCCCCACTTCTTCAAGTGTTGCTGGCCTTACCAGTGACAATATTAGCATGGGAATTGAACCTCTACCCTTAGATTCTTGAGTATTGAATTTTAAGGTAGTGCTCTAACCAACTGTGCAATTTTAAGCTAATGCTTCAACCATCTGCACTCAGTTTGTTAGAGCGTTATCTTAAAATTTAATACTCAACAATCTAAGGGTCCCAGTTAGATTCTCATGCTATTACTGTCACTGATCAGGCCAGAAACACCCCAAAAAGAGGGGAGAATAATACTTCTTGAAACATTGTCCATATACTAACCTGTATGCTATTACTAACAGTTGAAAGTATTTGGAATGTTTAAATAAAGTTAAATTTTTCTAAAGACGTTCAATTCTCATATTAGATGATGAAAATATTTCAACATATAAATATAATGAATAAAGTACCTTTGAAAGATAAAAAAAATAAACTTTGATGCCTAAAATATTGCAATTGACATAATAAGATTTAGTTCTATTTAATTTGTTGACAAGTCAACAAAATTATTACTTTATAAGTATGTCATGAAGAAATAAAGAATATTTATTTAAAAATATAAAATTTGGAATGCTATGGATATATCCTAATGCATTTAATGTGATAATAGCAAAATGAGACTAGGCCTTCAAAGGTTAAGTGAATAAAGTCTTTTTTTCATTCATTCACAAATTCATACTAACATCATATAATTACCATTTCTTATGCTTGCTCATAACTGTTATTAAAACAGGCAAAATTCTCTATGTGTATTGCCACTCAGTGCAAGCCAGAGTAATGAATGGATGCCACAAGGCTTATGCATAAAATCCTCATGTAGTGCGTACTCATCCAATATCCCCAGACTAGTTTCTAGCTTGTGGCCAGGCCACAAGCCAGAAACTAGTCTGGGGATATTGGATGGGTAGGCACTTGATGGAGATTTTATGCACAAGCCTTCTGGCATTATTTAAATGTTAGTAATTACGTTTTTAGGAATTGTTAAATGTATCTCTAATAGATAACTATGTGTCTTATCATTTGATTTTATCTTGGTGGATTTTCTGTTTTGCTATTAATTTTTTAAGCTGTGTAATCAATTTATCTTAGTGTCTTAATTTTTAGGTTTTACCCAAGCTAATTAGATCTATATTAAAAGTGGAAGAGAATAAACTATATGATAAAGAGTATAGGAGACAATATTGTCAAATAATGCTGATTAATGCTATCAATGCCTGTATGATATTATGTGATATTTAAATATATAATGCAGAACAGAAACATATCAAACAAAATATAAATCATCAGATTTTTAATGAAATGGATAGCTGAAGAGTTGTGGATTGGAGCAGTTTGAAGCCTGTCCATTAAGGTATGTAGATTAGCTATTTAATATAAAGCTGAACATTGATTATATATATGTGTGGAGGTGGTAATCTGGAGCAACTTATGAGTGCTGGTTTAGCACAAAATATGTATGTTGGTGATTATTCATCTTTTCAACATGTGTGTGATCAGGTGGATCAACAATATGAGATGGCATGGAGAGTTGAGGGTCATGTGAAAGTCTGAGTTTGAATCCCTTATATATGAATCTTTTTTATGGAATATGATAATCTAAATTACATAACTGTCACATCCTCCTCTTCATTCTCATTTTTGGAATTAATGTATTGATTTGTACTTTTAAATGTTTATACTCCATATAATCTTCATCACCATCATTGCTACCCCTTCAGTTAAATATAATTATATTTGTTATCCCCTTATAAATGTTTATCTTGATATACTTATAAATAGTATACCTTATCGTGGTTAATAATTAATCATTGTAATCATTATCTAATCTTCTCAGTTAATAATTTGGCTCTTTAGTTTTAAAAAAAGTTGTAAAAGGTATCATTATGTACAAAACAAAAAAACATGGGTGAGAGAACAAACAGTGTTATTGACACCAGTGAAAGAATTAAGCAAGTGAAATTGGGCTGGGACATATTTCTAGAAGAGATGATAATAGATAGACCATTGATATTTTAAACTGGATTCCAAGAGATTGGAAAAGACCTAGAAAGAGACCACATGTGAGATAGATGAATGAAATAAGGAAATGTGCAGAGTTGGTGTGGAGAAGAAAGGCTAGAGATCAGAGAAGATTGATTGAACTTGGAGTGACCTTCATAACTGTAATCATTTAAAATATTGATGATGATGATGATGATGTAGATCAATTTTCCTACTTGGAGCCATTATACTTTGAAAAGATTTTGCAATTTAAAAGACTGAGTAGATCATGAAATGGCTGAATGATGATTTAATTTTTTTGCTATTAAAATTAAGATATTGATGTCTTAGCAGAAATTAATACCGAAATCTCTATGTCTCTGATTTAAAAGTTCTAAAACTGGCTTTATAATATATGAGCATACCAAATCTTATGTCACACTTCAGCAATAAAGTTTAGGCAGTGAGAAGAATGTTACTGGATGGAAATTTTATTCTGTCCTCATGAGAAACACAGCAGTTCAACCCTCAGAAGGTAATAAGGTTTAGAATTCAACTTTAGTGATATGGCAAGTAGTAAACCTTTTTTAAAAATTTAATCAACAATTATCCTGTATAGAATTTTACTTTAGAGGGGTTTGGTGATATATTAAGGATCAGTCTGAAAACAAAGACATTATATAACTAGTTGTTACTTTCCATCTAGTTAAATGGTTAAGTCAATGATATTCTAATAAATTATCCAGAATAATCCTGATATATTGTGTCATTGCTAACCTGTGTTGTCCATTTGTGTGTTACAGTTGTTTGTATTTGAAAAGTTTAAATAAAATTCAAAATTTTCTATACATTCAACATTTACTGGTAGATGATGGAAATAGTCCAACATATTACCACATTCAGTTTATTTTATTTTAAAATGTGAAAAATAAAGCAATCCCATAATTATTAAATGCAATGCCTTGAATAATTATTAAGCATATTTGATTGAATTTAGTAAATGTCTGTTTTTCAACCAACTTATAAAAATTAAAAATAGAAACCACACTCTTGCATTTGCTGATATATATGGCTAGTTGAAATTAAATTGAAAGGCTGCAAACCTTTCGTGCTTATTACAATACTTATCTGACGGCCAATCAGATGTTATGATGGCTGTATGAATAATGATCAAACTGTAAACACAAGACAGAGAATTTTTACAAGAAAAGGGCAGTCCACCTTTTTCTTTACTTGTCTTTCTATATATCTAAGCCAGTCTAAAGTATTTAGGTTTGAAAGCATGAAGCTTTAAATATCTTCACATTTAACTCACTGTCTAAATTATAAACATACTGCACGAAATCCTACAATTTACTATGCCGTAGTTTTTAGATGTTATAACTTGTAGTAACATATGTAAATAATATTTATTTTATATAAAGCACAGATAGTTAGTTGAAATTAAATTGAAAGGCTGCAAACCTTTCATGCTTATTACAATACTTATCTGACAGCCAATCAGATATTATGATGGCTGACTGAATAATGATCAAACCATAAACACAAGACAGAGAATTTTTACAAGAAAATGGCAGCCCACCCTTTTCTTTATTTGTCTTTGTTCTTCTTCTTGTCATCCCTGTATTTGATTATCTGTTTTTATTTTGTTTGCTATCAAAATTTTGTAATTCGTTTGATTGATTAAATGTTATTCCTCGTACACTATTTTACCCTATGTTAAATTATATATTTATTTGCAATGATGGTTTTATCTTTTGTAATGTAAAGTAACTTATAATTTGATGTAATTCATTTTCTGCTCAAACACATTACTTTTAAAACTAAATTTAGCCTTTTGTTAAACTAGTTAATATAATTTATTGATAAATGAAATGTAGTTACAATAAAGAGTCATCAAGAATTTCCAATATTTTGGCTGCTTCTTTGATTTGACAATAATTTAAACATTTGTCATTAGCAATCATTGGACAGTTTTTTTTATTTTTTTATAATTACTTGATTTTCAATCCAAATTCTCTATATATGAAACAATTCTAATATTTGAATATATAAAATAGTATCTACTAAGACCAGGCTTCTTAAACTTTTTTATATAGCGACCCCCTTCAAGCTTAGGAAATTTTAAACGACCCCCTCCTCCATATAATGAAATATATATTAACCGTAGATGTAGATGTAATATCGCACTATTTTACAATGTAAATAAAATAAGGATTAAAGAATACGTACTCCATTCATTTCACATATATATAATTGGAAACGTTGACGGGATATCGGTCGTAATAAAACACAATAAATAGAATGACATAAAACTATATATAAATTTATTCAATAGAAAAAATAAACTTTTGTAACAATTTTTTTATAAGAAAACATATTATTAACATCAAACAATATTAATGTGACGGATGTGATTGTTTATTTTTACACAAATAATTAAATCCAGGCTCAATTTGAGTTAGTGCAGATCGTAATAAATTTTCAACTTTTATTAAAGTTGAACGGTATTTTGATTTTATGTAAGTTAATGTGGAAAAGGCTGATTCACATAAATATGTTGTACAAAATGGCAGTAATTTGTTCATTGCCATTTCCGATAGTAGGGGATATTCTGATTTGATTTCTATCCAAAATTCATGCACAGGCACTTGAGAAAATCTGAGTCGCAAGGTAGTATCACTTGTTAATTCGGCAAATTCTTCTTGTGCTTTTAAGTTTAAAAAATTAATTTCTTCCATTTCAATTGAAAATGGATTGCAAATCCATTGTTGTGTATCGATATCATTGGGAAAATACCTATGCATGTAAACTTCCATATCCTTCAAATGATTAACTATAATTTTTGTTATAGGAGTATCTTTTTTGAAATATTGTTACTAATTATATACTCGTCAGTAAATGGAAACATTTCGAAGCGATCCACTTTCCACTCTGTTCTTCCATATAAGAATTTTTTTAACAAAGGCCTCAAGTTTATTTTTTAACATAAACATATTAACGCAGACTCCCTGCATTGATAAATTCATATCATTGATTTTATCAAAAATATCTGCCAAATAGCATAGCTTGAGAAGCCATAAATTATCGTGAAAATAATCGGCCAAATTAGAATTTTGCTCTGTTAGAAATATAAGAACTTCATCTTTTAAAGTTAATAATCGTTTCAAACTTCGACCTCTTGATAGCCACCTAACTTCAGCATGTAGCAATAAACTTGTATAATCCGAATCCATATCAATGCACAAATTTTTAAACAATCGACTATTAAGTGCTCGACTTTTAATAAAGTTGATGATTTTGACTGCATCAAAAAACACAGTGTTTAATTCTGGTGCAATTTTTTTAACAACAAGTGCCTCTCGGTGAATCATACAATGTGTAAATGTAATATGATCATTTCCAGCTTTAACAAATGCTGTAAAACCAAGATCTTGTCCGGTCATTGCTGCAGCACTGTCCGTGCACACACCAACACAATTTTTCCAATTTAATCCTTCTTTTTCAAAAACTCATTTACTTTTTTATATATATCTTTTCCACGAGTATGACCTTCCAGAGGATCGACAAAACAGTATATCTTCATGAATGCTTCCCTCATAAATATATCTTACAAAAAGTAACAACTGTGCCATTTTTGAAATGTCTGTTGACTTCGTCCAGTTGTATTGCAAACTTTGAGCTGTCTTTAAGCCTCATAAGAAGCTGTTGAAATTGATCATTGCTAATGTCTGAAATTCTTTTGGACACAGTGTCATTTGATAATGGAATTTTACTAATTTCAGCAGCATACTGTTTTCCATGAACAATTTCAGACATTCTTATAGCTGCAGGTAGTAAAAGTTGCTCTCCAATAGTAAAAGGTTTTTTCGTTTTTGCTATCAAATACGAAACTTCATACGATGCCAATAGATATTTATCATTCAAAGTAACATACTTCTCCAAAGTGTTCTTTTCTTTATTTGATGTTTGCAAAAGACGCTCAAAATATTCTATTGGCTTTTTTGATAACGTTGCATGTTTAGTATTCAAATGTCGTTGCAGTTTTGACGGTTTCATGCTTTCTGCAGCCAAAACTTCTTTGCAAATTAAGCACACTGGTTGTTCTTCATTGTTGTGAGAAGAGCATGTGAAGCCATACTGCAAATATGATTCGTCATATTTTCCGATCTGTTTTGCTAGAAGTCGGATTTGAAGCACTGCAACTTGGTTGTGACGGTGTGGCAGACTTATTAGTTGGAATTTTAATTAGCCATTTATCCATGATGGTTAAATAATAATAAATAATTAAACAAAATGTAGTTGAACTTTAACGTAATAATTAAAAACACCAACTGAAAATTACACAGTAAATACACACATGTCACTACGAAGACAAAGCTGAGTCCAAACTGAAGTACAAACAGAAAAATAACTACACTCGAATCTTTACCAGTGCAATGACAACAAACTACAATCAGATCAACCCCGACGCATGGCGTGTTCAAAGTGTGCAGCGCACAAAGGCACCGTATCACAAAGACGCCGAAAAAAGCTTTCATTTAATTTTTTTTTATTATTATTTTATAAAAATAATATGCCGATTCGCCTAGCCTAGCTTGATTATGCTTCCGTATTGTATGTGTAAGCTGTAAGGCGACGCGGCGTCTGGGTACTTATAATCACTAAGTTATCTTGCAAACACTGACGCCGGCGGCCAGACATCAATGTCGAACGTTCAGTTGAAAATCGAGGAGCGCGTTGTATTTATTATTTTAAATGCTACTTCCATATTTTCATTTATAGGCCCTACATAACAGTTTTGCATTGCCACTTTTTTCAAAAAAATAGTTATAATAAAACTACAATAGTATTTTGTATGATTTTTATTTGTATTTATATTTGTACGTAGTGTGTATACTAATTTTAAAATTTTATTTATAATGATTGAAAAGTATCAGATCTTTGCGACCCCCTTTCAGTAGTCTCGCGACCCCCCCCTGGGGGGTCGAGACCCACAATTTAAGAAGCCAGGTACT